>JAQZBX010005886.1:0-10534 GCA_029593785.1 Cabassous unicinctus
TGGTGAGATTTTCGTATATAAGAATTTGCTGAGTCCTGGCATTATCTGTACCTGCAGGGAAAATAGACATTTTGTGGAACAAAGGGGAAGTGCATTTTCTATATTTTTTCCCAGGGAGGAACTTATTTGGAATAGGCATTTGGACTGAGGACAGGATCTTCTGTGATTCACTTCATTTTATTTTATTTTTTCAGAAAATCTATGAGGGGAAGCCTTTGACAGAAAATGTGTCATAACCCAGGGAGACTTAAATTGCACAATAGAGTCTTTTTTCTTTTAATAGGGCCTACATTTAGGGGACTTGTCAAAGATATTTTCCAGATAACGCCCAGTTTGTTTGTTTGTTCATTTGTTTGTTTTATTTATTCAGGTATTTTTTGCCCGAGAGTTAGTATACATGCAGGGACTGAAAACTTAAAAACAATAAAGCATAGACTTTGCTGAAAAAAAAAATAATCCAAATGAAATAAGAGAAAAGGGAAGATTCAAAACTAGTAGACAGGAGATTTAAAGTGTGTTAATCAGCAGGTAATAAGATAGAGAATATGTGACTAAGAAAGCTGAAACAAGGGTAGCTAAGAATTGAGAAATTTTGAGTTAATTATCTGGTAAGAAATAAAGTAAATGTTCATATCATTAGACTTGATAATGGTTTAGTTCCATACCAAGGTTTACATTTTGTACCCAGGATTTTTGTTTTGTTTTGTTTTTTGTTTTTGTACTTAATAAAAAGTTAAGTGCCGTATCACTCATGTTAAAATTAAATGTTAATAAAATTACAATTATTAAATACATGATTTCTTCTGATTTAATTTAAAAAAAGATACAGGGAAAATATTTGTTAAACATTATCGTGATCATTTGACAATTTTCAGTTTTTCAGAGTCTATTATCCCTTCCCGATTTTACCACATTTCCCAGAGGGCAATTAATTCTCCCTTTTTGTATGTAGACATTCTAGGATAGTAATTCTACAGTCTTCCACAATGGAAGTCTAATCAGGAGCTTTCTTGCAGTAATTTGAATCTCAGGAAAAAGAGATGCAAGTCTGAAAACGAATGGTTATAAGGCACATCTTCCCCAAAACTGTACCTTGACTAGGCTTGACTAGACTTTCAGGCAGGGAGTCATTTGCTGTGTTCCTTTCTTCCTATGTGTTTCTTAGCTCTCTGGAGTGTCCATTGTCTCAGTCTATTTCCAAGCCTGATCCACCCACTTTCCTATCACTTCAGGGTACCCACCTCAACATGTTCTCCTAATAAGTTCTTTTTGCATAAATGAGCCATTTTATATTGCTTATTGACATAAACCTGTCTTGTATAGCACCTGATAAAATAGGCACCTCCATTTACCATGGCCCATAAAGTAAGATTCAGTTTTGGAGCCCAAAAGATTAAATCATATTCTTTAGAAATGGCATGCTGAATTATTTTTGAAAAATTAAATATTACATACATATTTATAAGCTGTTCTTCTGCTTTACAATGTCTCCTAAAAAAATCCAAAGTAAAGAATCTATTGAAATTTATGAAATATAAATTGAATTTAGCTCAGGGCAAATGTGAGATCTCAGATAAATCTTACTTTCATCCTTATATTTATATGTGTTGTTTACAATTTTATAATGTACATGTACTATTTATATAATAGAGAAAATGAACTATTTTCATTGTAAAAATTTGGAAGACAAAATCACAAAAAGTAATTTTGCTAATATGCAAATTAGGTTTAGCCTCCTGATGTATAACAATATATGCAGCAAAATTTTTTCTACGTTCTTTAAATAGAGATTGGAATGCTTACCTTTGTCTTTGAGTACTTAACTCTATTTCTTGCTTTCTTGGTTTTTTCAAACATGCTATAAGAAACCATATGAGAGTTAAGAACAAAAATTATTAAACAGAGAATGCCAGCAACATTTTTAATAGTAGAAAAGAAGAAATATGTACAGCTAGAGATGTTAAGGTAAATTGAGAGTTGTTAAATTTTTAAGGATTTGCTACATCTAGGGTAAATCATGTGTATGTAAGGTAGCTAATCATTTCTAGAGTTTTGAAACTTTAAATTTTAGTTACATGTCATATGGAGAAAAGAAAAAGAAATAAAGACATCTGAGAGATTTCAAGATCAACCAAATTTGTCAATTTGTTAATATAATTTCTTTCTAAACTGTTGCTTTAAAATCCTTTTTAATATTAAATAATTTTAATATAATGCATGCTTTCTGTCTGTCCCATTAATTGTGTACTCTCTGAGAAGAGGATCTATGCTTACACTATGTAAAAATCCCCAGTACCTAGGAGCTTGTTCATTCTTTTCTGTTATCCTGAATCCTTCACTTGTGTATTAGGCAATTTATTACTTAATAAATTCCAAGAAATATTTTCAGAACACTCTAACTATTTTGGTATTTATTGTCTAACTGGCTTACCTATTTTGTGTCCGATATATTTATTCTAAGAAAATCTTTGCAGTAAGGCTGTGACTTAATTGCAGGGACAGATGCAGTTTCTAAATTTGGGAGGCAGAGGCTTTCCAGCTGTCTCTTCCTGGCTTGTGGTCCTTCGGTGTCAATAGTAGCAATAGTCATAGTTCATTTGATCCTGATAGTTTCGTGTTTTTAGATAGTCCCAAATCTAATGAATATGACCCAATTGATAATAGGTCTGTTTGCTTTCTAGTGATGTGGGTCTTAAGAATGATGACAGAATACAAACAAACAAATAATAGTAGCTAATTTTCATAGTAGAGGGAAAAAGAGGTATTAATTTTCTGGGGGTTTTTTGTATTTATTCTTATTCTGAAAGAATGCAAAACTTTTCCACCTAAACTCAGTATGAATACAGCAGAACACTTTGTTTTTTGTTGTTGTTGTTGTTTTGTTTTATATATTTTTTTATTTTTTAAATTATTTTAAAGATACTTAGGTTACATAAATTTTACATAAAAAATATAGGGATTCCCATATGCCCCACTCCCCACACCTCTCACATTTTCCCACATTAACAACATCCTACATTAGTGTGGTACATTCATTGCAATTGAGGAACACATTTTGGAGCATTTCCACTAAGGATGGCTTATAGTTTACACTGTAGCTTAAACTTTCTCCCACTCAATTCTGTAGGTTATGGCAAGATTGATAATGGCCTGTATCTGTTGTTGCAATGTCATTCAGGACAATTCCCAAGTCACAAAAATGCCCCTGTATTACACCTGTTTTTCCCTCTCCCTGTCCTCAGAACCTCCAGTGGCCACAGCCTCCACATCAATGATATAATTTCTTCCACTTGTAGACTCACAATAAGTCTATAGTAGAATACCAATATGTCTACTTTAGTCCATAGTTCATTCCCCAGTCCTGAGGATTCTGGGATGTTGATGCCCACTCCACCTCTAATTGACAGGGGGTTTCAATCCCATATGGCTGGTGGATGTGACTCTCTTGCTTGAAGTTGTAGACTCTCTCGGTTCCTTGGTATGGTGGTTGTCCATCATCACCTCTTTGTTAGCTGTCCTGGGTGAATCCAATGAACTGGAGAGTAGGTTTTGCAACCCAGGTGAGATTCAGGGTCTAGCTGCCACATTGACTGCTTAAAGATTTAAGTCTCTTGGACGTACACTTACAAACTCTAGTACTAATTGTAGGTTCAAATAGAAGGGACAATAGAGCCATGTGTAGGGAAAACACAACTGAGTCCAACTCTGTCACACTGGGGAGCATAAATTCCAAAGTAGGGTCCACTGGCAAGACACCAAACTCCTGAGCTATCTGCCCTGACTATAGTGTCTGGATGTCTCCAGAGCCCTCAGGAGCCCCACTGCTTGGGGTAGTATCTACTTTGGCTGTCAAAGAGATCCTGCTGAGACGTGCATAACTGTCACCTTTGTAATAACCTCTCAAGTCTCTTAGCCATATAAACTCATTTGTTTTCACCTTTTCCCCTTTTTGGTCAAGGTGTTTTTCCAGTTGCATTGCTAGTGGATGCTTGGTAGTAATCCGTCGGTACAAGGGAGGTTCATGTCCCATGCTGGGGGAAAGTTAACAGCAAAACACTTTGACTTGACACTGTTATTATGCAAAACTTGTGACCAAACATTTCATTAGTTTGAAACAAACAGTTTTGAATTCTATATGCAGGGACAACCATAGTCACTTAATAAAGGAAAAGTACTTTGCAGATATATGCATATATCAAAGATCCAAAGGAAATAAAGTGATAATTGTTCTCTATAAAATCTGAAACTAATGTTTGATACTTATAATAAATAATATCGAATAATTACAAGGTGAAAAGAAATAAAAATGAGTTAAGAAATTTAAAACAAAATTGAAAGAAGCAACACATTTTAATGCAGTAGAAAAGAGAGATTTCTGATTGTATTATCTGGATTCGTTTCTGAAGTTTTACTGCCCTTAGCCCTTTCTCTTTGAGGATGTGGTGTTTGCCTTCATCAGGCACAATTTCATGTCAACACAGACATTTCTAAACAGCTGCCTGATTGTGGACTGCTGCTGAGCAATATTAAGAAAGCTGTTGTTCCTAATCAGAACAGACATTGGTCTCTTTCTCATGCAAATGGTACTTCTAACAGCACTTTGAGTCATAATTCGGCCAAGGATGCATTATGATTATATGGGGTTGCTAGGAAACACTGTTCCCTGAATGTGGGTGAAAAGATACTTCTCCTTCACAGTGAAAATTTTTCAGAATGATGGATATTAAATTTAAGATGATGTGTGAATTAAACATTTTCAGAAAATTGAAGATAAAAGGTTTTGGTTCCTTGGAAGAATTGCTGGCTTAACTTTTAATCTAAAATTTCTTTTTTAATATTGAAGTGGAATTTTCTCTACACAGCAGTGTTTTTGCTGTGCATCCAGAAATGTGAGAGGATATTAATTAGCATGTTGTTAGAGTATAAGGGATTTTAATAGCCTAACTGGAAGGGCGCCCACATGTCCCTGGAAAATTATAAACAGCAATTCTCGAGCTCTAACTGATAACCAGATGGATAAGTATGGCATTAATGTTATTTCTTCTGGGACCAGAATGTCAAAATGAATATCTAATTAGGCTACTGAACAACTTTTAGAAGCACAAAGCAAAAATAAATCAAGGAGCAGTTTTAAGAATAAGAATGGAATAAAGTCATCTTAATATTAATATAAAGAAAAATCTAAGGAATGAAGATTTGGAATTATGAATATAAAACAAATAAAATATTTGAAAACTATACCTATTTAAAGAGAATATGTGAAGTTTATTTGACTCCCATTAGGTATCTTAAGCTGATTTATAAATTGTTGTCATAGATATCATGGCTATAAATTATACAAACAAAAAATTATCTTGATAAAAACAAACAATTGGCTAAGCAAGGTCATTTTTGTTTAGGAAAAATTTACTCTTACTGTTTCTTTGAATCCTATTCTGTAAAAGAGAACCACTTATTTGAAATTTATTTCAATAAATATTAAATTTTATAGAGATGTAGATAAATGAACCCTTTTATACTCTAAGGTCATAAAATTTATTGGAGATGGTTGAGGTTAATTGTAGAAGGCTCTAATTTTGTACAATTTGGGGAACTTGGGTTGTGTGTACATGTGTGTATTTATGTTTTAAAAAGCATATTTTTCTATGATAAATTTTATTCTTGATTCCCTTCTACTTGATTTTAATTGTCTTGAAGGCTAACCATGTAATAGAGGAAATGACACAAATATATGTTACCAGTTTTAACTGATCAATTTGAAGCAACTTGAAACAAACAGGTATGTTTTATTGTTTTAATGATCAGTTTGAAGTGAACTTTCTTATTCAGCCAGGCTGAAGAGAAGTTCCTGAGAAAAGATTGCCCATTAGAGGGAGCCCACAGTGGGCAGGAATGTCCTATCTTTAAAAGCTTGATTGCTCTCAGTCGTAGGTTGGGAACAGACCAGAGGAAGTGCTGTCTGGCAAAACATGGGGGAGCTAGCGGTTGTCAGTCAATGTGGTGGTTTGGAGCTATGTATCCCAGAGAAATATGTTTGTAATCTGAATCTATTCCTATAAGTATGGGCCCATTGTAAATAAGATTTTTGTAAGATGTTACTTCAGTTAAGGTATGGCCCAAATGAATCAAGTTGGGCTATATTGCTGGATTACCCGAGTCCTTTATAAGCAGAATGAAAGTCAGACACAAAGCCAGAAGAAACAGCTAGAAGCCGAAAGTCAATGGAACCCAGAAGAGAAAGGATAGGCCAGGAGAGGCTGCCATGGACAATTGCTATATGACAGGGGCCCAGGACCAAGGATCAGGCAGCCAGCCCCAGAATGCCAGTTTTCGAGAAGAAAGCATCACCTTGATGACAGCTCGATTTGGATTTCTCCTTGCCTCAAAACCCTGAGCCAATAAATTCCCCTTGTTTAAACCAACTGATTGCATGGTGTTTTCTTTAGCAGTGAGGATACTAAAACAGTCACCTATACTTACTGCAGCAGGTCTCTTGAAGGATGATCTGAATGATGTCCTAAGTGAGCCATTGTAGTAAGTCTTCTCTTCAGACTCTTGTCAACTTTCATCATAAAGATATCAATAATAAATCAGTAATATATACTTCAGCAGTCCTGGTTCTTACAGAGAAACATAACTTCAAACTTACCATTTGTTATTTTATATCAGTACCCCAGTGAAGAGCAATTTTCTCAAACATTTGTAGTCAATTCATTTCTCTAGATCAATACTTAAAAAATATATATATATAAATGGCTTTATGCCAATACACCCTTTACTGTATCTCTGGCTGGCATCTTAAATAATCATTCCGTTCTCATTCTGGAAAACTTGAATATGGCCTTCCATTCATCTCAATATAGGAAATCAGTTAGATAATACCAATTAGTCATATTTGGTTTATAAGAAGAAATCTATTGGCTGTTGTCATACTAGATAATATAAAATATATTCCTTAATTAAGTCAGACAAGCAGAGAGCTATATGCATGATCCTTACAAAATTGCTTTTACTTCCTTCCCTTATTGATAGATTGATGCATGAGATGCAGGGGATGGGTGAATGGATAGATGGATAGATTAATTTACTGATTGATGGGTTCAAAATTGTATTGAGGGTATAGTAATTAGGAGATATGCAAGACCCTTGCCTTCAGAGATCTGAGTTATATTAAGGCATACAGAGCAGCAACCTGGTAAGAACAATGCAGGGTAATAGGTACTATCCTGTGAAGTACAGGATAATCTGTATATCTATAGAAGAGGTAAGTGATCAATTAATGACAAGAAAAAAGATTTTCTGGAGAAAGTGACATTAAAAATGAATATTTTTGTGGGATTTAGTCAGGCAAAGGTAGTCAGGGTAAGGGCTATTCTAAGCAGAGGGAGGTGAAAGTGTGGGTGACTCAAGGTGAAAACTGTTAAGGCATAATACAATATAGTGATGGGAAGATTCTTTAAAAGCCTGCTTATATTTTCTTAAGCAGATACCAGGTATGTAATTAGAGCTTCCTTTGATCGCCACAAGAAAATCACCAAGCAGCAACAAGTACAGGAATTTTTCCATTCAAATATTTTATCACCCATAGAATGACTGTGATAAAATGCCAGAAATGGAACTAGATTCCTCTGTACAAACTCCATTTAATATCACAGAACAAGAGTTGGAGTTAAAAACCTGCATTTGCCTCTCACATATGCTGCTTACCGGGTGCCAGATCATTTACTTTCCTTGAACCTCAGTTTCCTCATTGGTTAAGTGTGCTAGAAGTAGGGTTGCCATATTTAGCAATTGGATGCAATGCAATATTTGGAATATACTTATAGTAAAATAAATCCTTCATTACTTATCTGAAATTCTAATTTAACTGGGTGTCTTGTATTTTATCTGCCAATGTTAGTTAGAAGGGAAGTAGAGTGGGAAGGAGAGATGATAAGGCAATGACAGAGATTTGTAGAAAATGGACAGTGGCAGTTACATTACTCTGTGTGCTCTTTGCGTCACTTTTTTATTTCCTTTGAAAATTAATACATGCTCACTTAGGAAAATTAGAAAAACAAATACAAACAGAAATAATTGCCTGAATTATCCAATGCATAATAATACTTATGAGCATTTTGATGCATTTTTATAAGTACATTGACAGTACATGTGTGTCTATATGTGTGAGGCCATAAACCAGAGAAGCCATAAATTCCTAGATAAGGCAAAAACAACAACAAAAACCTGTAGGTGGATCTTAAAACACACACAAACATTCGTAAGCACCATAGCTATCTGTACTAGAACCATTCTTCTGCCTCATATCAGTAACTTCAAAGAAACATGTTTATGATCTGGCATGTCCCATCTTGGCTCTGTGCCTTCTTGGTTCTACCCGATATAACATCTGTAACCCCCCTGGATGGCACTGAGTGCTATACTAAAAGTCCTGCAGCCACCCAGGACCAGCTCCCAGTTTCTACGTTCCTTAATAAACTGTTACTCTTTTGCTATTTGGAATGGCCTGCTTCATTTTTCCATCTGAAGTGCTCACCGAACTTTGATGGAGACTGTTTTGTAGGTTCACGGTCAAACAATATAAGTACATAACAAATGGCATCATGTTATACACACTTTTATATAAACTGAATTTTTTAACTTAATGATGTGTCATAAACGTCAGTTATAGGTCATAAATTTTGTAACCTATAGCCTGCTCCATTATATAGAAAAACAATAATTGCTTTAATCAATTCTTAGATGTTGGATATGTAGTTTGACAGACCCCCTGTAATATAAAATCAGCAATAAGGGACATGTTTATAAAAAAATCTTTGAAGGCATAGACTTACATTTTAAAAATTATTCCCTTAGAATACATTCTTTGAAATAAAATTATTTGGTTAAAGGAAAAATTGTTTGGCAAGATTTTGACACAAATGCTTAATATTGTTGTGAAAAGTTTTACTCATTAAAATTTTCAGAAATTGTATGTGAGTATACTTCTCCTTACTGTTGCCAATACTTGATATGCTGATACTTTTGACAATTTCATAAAGAAAAATGTTTATACACACACACACACACACACACACACACACATATTAGGAGGTACCAGGGATTGAACTTGGGACCTTGTACATGGGAGGCAGGGGCTCAACCACTGAGCTAAATATGCTCCCTCAATTGTTGTATATTTTTTATTACTGGTCATATTTAATTGTTTATTTGGGCCATATGTATTTGTGATATGAATTGTCCACTGTGACAACATTTGCAAATTAGTTCACTCAACATTATGTCATTTCCCTCTTTTAATCTGCCTTCCATAAGATTAGTTCTTACAGACTAATATCTATTTCTCAAATATACCAATGGGAGTCCATGTAGCTCCTCTGTGAAGCACAAGCATGCACTTAGGTTTTCTCTTTTTTAAATTTGTCTTGCTGCTATGGTAATTGAATGTTTCATTGCTAGCTCCCTGGCTTCATGGGTAACTGCTGGCAGTGGCAAGTGGCAGCAGGAATATTATTTCTATTGGTATAGTCCCTTACTATGGCTGAACATTACTCCTGGTTGCATCACTTATGGTTAAATGGCATCCAAGCTTATTTCCCTGGCCCTTCTAAAAATTCTGTAAATTTATGAATACTTTGCTAAATTCTATGCCATTTATTCCAGCTAAAGTGAACTCTGTAACTATAAACTCTGAACAATACATTTTCTTATGCCCATTAACCATTATTTCTCCTGGAGTTCATATTTTCTTATTAACTTGCAATAGCATTTTACATATTAAAGTTTGTATTTTCCCCATTATATACATAAAATATGTTTTGCAGCTAGTTCTTTACCTGTTAAGTTTATCTAATTAACTTCTAGCCATTCCCTAATTACAAACAAAACTAGAAATCTTAGTCCCTTTTAAAATGCATTTAAAAGTATATATCAAAGCATCATATAGGTTCAATATTTTTGTAATAGTTAAACTCATTGGAGAAGAACATTTTCAAATTAATGGATGCAAAAAACACAGTAAATTTTATATACTTTATCATTTATCCCAGTTTTCTGATCTTCCTCCCTTCTACAACCCATGTTTAATCAAATATTTTCCTCCAGGAAAAGATAGGAGTCAGGAAAAATGGAGATATAAGAGTAAGACATGGCTAACCAAGAAAGAGAAATAAAAGAAAACTCATGGTTCTTTGATTAGGGGAATTTCATGGGGTTGGAGGGTGGAATTTAAGAAAGGATAGGAGAAGCAAGAATGAGACTTGACTCAAAGAAGGTGAGATGATAGATATGTCCAGAAGCATGCAAAAGCCAAAGATTTTTAAGCCCATTAATAAAATCGAGACTTTGGCTCTAAGACTCCCTTTACATCTCCCTTCCCATCTAGGATATACCACCATTGAATTAACTCTGCAGGCACAGAAAGTATGCCCAGCCAAAATAGTTAACATTGTTATACTTAACACCCTTCACCTGGGCTCCTCTTGGTTTTTGACATTTCATTGCCAAATCCTTTCAACCTAACTCAAAATATCTC
>JAQZBX010005886.1:10634-54982 GCA_029593785.1 Cabassous unicinctus
GGGGGGGGGGCGGTTAAGATGGATAAAATAAAATAAATAAATAAATCTTAAAAAAAACAAACAAAACTTAAGTGCACTCTAGTTGGCCAGAGAGAACCACTGGGTGCTTACCAGGCCAAGGCAGAGCACAAGCAACACCAGCTGTCCGGCTCAAGTTGCAAAGGCCTGCAGTACCCAGGGAGAAAAGGAGTATCATAGTGGAGACCAGATAAGCCACGGGACACAGTTGGACCTGAGGACTCTTTTACACACCACCATCTTAGTTCACCTAGACTCCATCTTGGGAAAGAGAGATAGGGGGAGGGAAGAGCACAAATTTGAGTATTTGGGTTTTATTTTAATAATATTTTTTAAATTTAGGAATCAATTACTGTATTGGAATAAATCTGATTTTTCTCCTCTGTTTCAGTATCATGGTAGAGGCTGGGAGGCAGATAAGAGCAGTTTTGGTAAATATACAAAGTATATTTTCTCATTATATTTGACTGCAGTGTGAGTAATTCCACAACCTTGTCACAATAATCAAAAAAGGCCTTGTACTTTTGTGGCTATAAATGAAGTAATGACATTTTTAAATATAAGTTTTTTTACTAGAGAAGTTGTAGGTTTACAGAAAAATCATGGAGAAAATACAGAGTTCCTTTAGAAGATGTAAATGAAACAATAAACCAAATAGACTTAATAGACATATGTAGAACCCTTCACCAACAGCTGCAGAATACACATTCTTCTCTAGTGCACATAGATCATTCTCCAGGATAGACCATACGTTAGGTCACAAAATAAGTCTCAATAAATTTTAAAAAAATATTCAATCATATAATGCATATTTCTGACCACAACTGAATAAAGTTAGAAATCAATAACAGAGGGAGAACTGGAAAATTCACAGATATGTGGAAATTAAACAATGTACTTTGGAACAACCAGTAAGTCAAAGAAGAAATAAACTTAATTTTAAAACTTGATAATCTAAAAGTTAGCATATATAATAATTTCAATTTATTTTATATTTTGAGGAATCATCAAGAGTGTGACAGAGAAGAGGCCTGTAATCTTTAATTTTCTATTTAATGGGTTCACCAACTTCTGTAATATTCTGAGGATATTAATTATAGCTCTCTTAACACTTTCTTTTCTTCAAAACACCAAAATAGTATATAGATGCTACTATTAAAAAAAGGTTACATTATAAAAAATTAATAATTCTCTAACTTAAAAAAGAGCTAAAAAATTCCAGAGTATGTGAAAAACTCAAAAAATTTTGGTGTTGGTAGCAAATGGTTAGAGGTGGGAAAGAAGGAGGAAGGTAGTTTATGTGTACCAATACTTTGTTCATAGAAGGGCAAAGGAAAATTCAGAAGTTAAATAAATAAATACCATTAAAAGTCTTTAAGGCAGATTATATAAAGGAACATTTAGGGTTATATAGCAAACTTGAAATATAACAAAAATTAGAAGCATTAGTAAAAGAAAATAAAAAGATCACATAATTAAGACAAGATCTCTCTATCTCAAACATAGAAATGAGGAAAGTCTGCCAATTACAGGAAGAAAGAAGACTCTTAGGTGAGTCAAACTAAAAACCAACTATACTTATGGATATTCTCGCTGTCCTGATTTTGTAATAATCAGGGTAAGCTAAACATTCGTTATATTAGAAACCATGCATGTGTCCTCAGACCTAGTTTTTCTCCCTAGGTCTGGTTTTCAGAATGCTGGGGATAAACCAAGCCTGATTTATTATATGACCATCCTGTATGGGAAGTGACTGTAACTCTAGGTATCATTGGTCGACCTTAAGAGGTATAGCAGGGGGGCAGATGTGGCTCAAGTGGTTGGGCATCAGTCTCCCATATGGAGGGACCCAGGTTCGATCCCCGGGACCTCCCGGTAAAAATTAAAAAAAAAAAAGAAAAACATAGAAGGTGTGCAGGCCGCTAGGCCCCATGCACAGGTGCGCCGTCAGGCCCTGCAAGTGGGTGAGGCCGCCAGGCACTGCGCGTGGGTGTGCCGTCAGGCCCTGCTGAGCCACACACTCTTGTGTGAGAGTGACACAAGGGAGAGCCAAGACGAGACATGCCAAAAAACCAGGAACTAAGGTGGGGCAGGCGGTAGTAAGCCTCTCTCCCACATTGGAGGTTCAGAGTAACAAATCCCAGTGAAGACAGGAGGAGAAGGATGAGAAGAGAGGGCAGGAAACAGACGTAGAGAATTGCCCAGTGAATGGACACAAAAACAGCAAAAATAAGGGGGGTGGGGTAAAAATGGATGAAAGTAAATAAATAAAAAAAATAAAATAAAATAATAGGGTGGGTTGGGGGAAAATACAGCAAATGTAAGGTATGGACTATAGTTAGTACTGTAGTAATATTTTGATGATATTCTTTCATAATTTCTAACAAATGTTTCACAACAATGCAAGGTATTGGTAGTGGGGTAATATATGGGAGCCTTGTATGATGTTATGCATGTTTGTTTTGTAAGTTCACAACTTTCACTACACACTTATTGTTTATGTATGTTCATGTATGAATGATATACTTCAATAAAATTTTAAAAAACCCTGCTATATGCTATATGTGCAAGAGTCTAATGCAAAGTAACCAAAATTCTTGAATAGAAAATGACTGGCAAAAATACATCAGAAAAAAAATGCAAACAGCCATAAGGCTGAGTTTATAATTTTGCAGAAAAGAGTTAACATAGCAGGCTTGCTATCCTTTGAAAGCCATGCCTAAAAGTATAGCCCTTGACCCCTGGGCTAGGGTATGGGCACTTGGATTTGGGGAATTCCTTACCATTCACAGAACTGTTAAGAGTAGTTCACTGTGCCTAAACTGTTTGTACAAGCAATATGGTTTATACTGAACACTTGCTTTCTTTCTGGGAGTCTGGAATTTTGGTACATGCCAGGCAGAGGTTGTCTATGTGATCAGCCGTTATAAAAACTGTGGGTGCTGAGTCTTTAATGAGATTCCCTGGTTAAAAACATATCACTCTTGTCTCACAAATAGTTGCTGGGGGAATTGGTGTATCCTTTGTGATTCCACTGGGAAAGGTTTCTGGAAAGTTGTAACTGTTTTCCCTACACTTTCCCCCACGTGCCTTTATCATTCACTGATTTTGCTTTGTGTATATTTCACCATAATAAATCATAGCTGTGAATACAAATATTGATGAATCCTTTTGAGTCCTCCTAGCAAATCATCAAATCTGGGTGTGGTTTTAAAGATGTCTGACAGTATAAAATTCAAGACTTTTTTTTAAAAAAACAATTTATTGAAATATATCACTCATACATGAACATACATAAACGATAAGTGTTCAGTAAACATTGTGAACTTACAAAACAAACATGCATAACATCATACAGGGCTCCCACACATCACCCCCCCACAAATACTTTGCATTGTTTTGAAACATTTGTTAACAAATTATGAAAAAGCATCATCAAAGTATTACTACTAACTATAGTCTGTATCTTACTCCCCTATACATTTTTTAAAGGATTTATTTATTTATTTACTTTTATCCATTTTTATCCCCCCTTCCCATTTTTACTGTTTTTGTGTCCATTCGCTGGGCAACTCTCTGTGTCTGTTTCCTGCCCTCTCTTCTCATCCTTCTCCTCCTGTCTTCACTGGCATTCGATCCTCAGAAACTCTGATGTGGGAGAGAGGCGCCCTACCACCTGTGCCACCTTAGTTCCTGTTTTTTTGGTGCATCTAGTCTTGGCTGTCACTTGTATCACTCTTCTGTTACGTCATCATCTTGCTGTGTGGCTCGCGGGACCTGACGGCACACCCGTGCATGGGGCCTGATGGCACATCCACACACGGGGCCTGGCGGCTCACATGCGTGTGGGGCCTGGCAGCACACCCATACACGGGTCCTGGGGGGTTTATCCACTTACGGGGCCTGATGTCGTACCCGCGCATGGGGCCTGGTGGCCCACATGCCCTCTCTCTCTCTCTCTATTTTTTTTTTTTTACCGAGAGGTCGCTGTGATCGAACCCAGGTCCCTCCATATGGGAGACTGATGCCCAACCACTTGAGCCACATCTTTCTCCCTCCTATATCTCTTAAGGTCAACCAAAAATACCTAGAGTTACAGTCTTTTCCCATACAGAATGGTCATATAATAAATCAGGCTTGGTTTATCACCAGCATTCTAAAAACCAGACTTTGGGAGAAAAACTAGCTCTGGGGACACATGCATGTTTTCTAATATAGCGACTGTTTAGCCTACCCTGATTATCACAAAATCAGGACAGCGAGAATATTAGCATAAGACTTTTTTTTTAACCTCAGAAGAATGTGGACACCTATAATGAAGAAAGATGAAATCTAGAGTAAAAATAAAATACTGTGTGTCAAATAAAATATTATCAAAATAAAAAGCAGAAAATACAAGATAAAAAAAAGATATCCAAAGCACATAACACTACTAGATTTTAACTCATCTCTTTCAGGTCATAAAATAAAATGGTCTAAAAATAAATACATAGAGGATTTGATTATAAAGGATGATAAAATAAATATATATTGACCAAAATCTGTGAAAACAAAGAATATACATTCACTTTAAGCACACTGGAAGACTTACAGGTGACAAAATTTCATCATATTCCAATTTTTTTTGGACATGGATTGTTTCTACCTTTACTGCTCCATTGGTTCATTAGGCTATTCTTGTACTGATGCCACAATTTTCAAATTCATATAAACTTTGAAATTAGTCTTTCACTTTATTCTTTTATCGTAAAAATGATCTTATGCATTTTTGGCTATGTACTCTTTCATATTGAGAAAAATCTTTATCAATTATTTCTCTTTATCAGAATTGCATTGAATATTCAGAAGAGTTTGGCATCTTCATGATACCAAATCTCCTTATCCATAATCATGGTTTACATTTCTATATATTTAGATGTAAATGAAGCCCTTAAATTTCAAAAACAATAATGATTTTTATATGCTGATTTTTTAAAAAAGTTTTTTAAGATTTGGAAATATAATATACATACAAAAAATGCTGAAAATTAAATAGCATGACAGCTAAATGATTTATTACAAAGTAAGTACCCATTGAACCTCAAGCTAAGTAAAAACAAGTAGAAAACAAGCCGTAACCCACAAGCTCCACTGTGCTGTTTCAAGGGAAACCACTCTCCTAACTTATATGGTAATCACTTTATTGCTTTATTTTATAGGAAAAACACAAAAGTATACATCCCTGAACAGTATATTTGAATCTTGCCTTTTTGTTTATATAAGTGGAATCATACACTCTACATTATAACATCATCGTCATCATCATTTATCTGTTTATTATGGATTGCTCGGAGTTCTGTATGTGTTCTGGATTCAAGAACTTTGTGGGTTCTTTACATTTTAAATTTCTTATCCCTCTCTGTTATTTGTCTTTTATTTACTTAATGGTTTCTTTTGATAGACTCATGTTATTAATCCAATTTCTACATTTTAAAATTTTAGATGTAGCAATTTTTAAATCCTAACAAGCATTTCCTACCCAGAGTTCACGAAGATATTCTCCAATATTACCTTTTAGAAGCTTTATTATTTTTGTTCATCCAGCCTGATTATCTCTTTAATGGGAGCTTTTAATTCATACAAATAGAAATAGTAATTCAATTAATGTGGATTACTAATATACTTGGGTTTATAACTACCATCTTGCTAAGTATCTTTTGTCCTGCCTTTTCAATATTTCTTTATCTATCCTTTTTTTCCTATCTTTTACATTAATTTTCCACTCTATTTGCGTAAAAATGTTTATTCTTTTACTTTTCTTAGCGTTGTTACCCTTGAACAATGATAGAATCTTTATTCTTGACATTGAAAAATATAATACTAAATGGAACTTTTACTCTTTTTCAAACAATGGAAGGAGTTTAATATTGCTCAAAGCACAACAGACTGATTAAAGATATTTTCAGTCTCCATCCATAGATGAATAGCCCTGCTTCAAGCCATGTTTCACTCAGTAAACCACGCTTGATGTCTTAGCACTTGTTGCATACCTGGTCCCCCTCCTGCAGGACTGGAATTCTAAGCCATCACTGTTTCTGGTCAGAACCCGCAACTTGTGATTTCACATTCTCAAGGTTGTGAATTTCTGATCTGTTTCTGGTCCATAGAAGGACCGGTATTTAAAGTAGTTTTCATTCTTTCAAACAAGGTCATACCATATCTATATATAATTACTCTGTACTCCAACTAAAGCTTGGGAGGGGGTGGTGGTAAAAATTGTTTGAATTAACCCCACCACTTGCCCAGAGTACCATTGAATTTATTCTTGATTTTTATTATCGGAACTGTTTCTTTTAAATACTTAATTTTATAAGTAAAATGTTACACTGTGTTTTAAAAAGTAATTATGTGGATGCTGTATTAGTCAGCCAAAGGGGTGCTAATGTGAAATACCAAAAATGGGTTGGTCTTTATAAAAGGTATTTATTTGGGGTAGAAGTCCACAGTTACCAGGCCATAAAGCAAAAGTTTCTTCCCTCACCAAAGTCCATTGTCACGTGTTGGAGCAAGACAGCTGCCGGCGTTTGCCAGGGTTCAGGCTTCTGGGGTTCCTCTCTTCCCAGGGCTGCGTTTCTCTCCAGGCTTAGCTCCTGGTTCCTCCACAAGGTCAGCTGTAGACGATCAGGCAAATGGCTTGCTTCTCTTCTCCTGGGGCCTTCTTTCCAACATCAAAACTGCTTCTCAAAAGATTGCTTCAACTCTGTTCTTTGCCTTGCCTTTTATATTCAATTCCCCACCCACCAGGGGTTGGGGCTCAACGCCCTACTGACTGACATGGCCCAGTCAACACCCTAATCATAATTCAATCACGCCCAGATTAACAGATCAGATTACAGGCATGATCCAATCATATTTTTGGAATTCAGAATTACATCAAATTGGCCAACCATTACAGATGCATTATGTGAAAACTCAAAACTTCAAGAAATAACTGATGCATAAAATAGCCTCTTTATAAACTTGGGCTACGAGTTAACAAAACAAGAAAATATCAATGAGTAAATGCAGAAAACTTCTTTATAAAACTCAATAATTATTTTAAACTGAAGCATACAATATAGAATTATGTTTTTGATGAGTGTGGTTATTTCTGGTGCTTACGCATTATATATATGACATAAATATTATTTACACTTATTAAGAGCTGTTTTGGATTCTGAGACAGAAAATTAACTAGAGGTTGACACAACTTTGCCTCAAGCTCCAAATTAAAAATATATATATATATTTTCACCCTTTGCCATCAAAGTATAGTATTAACTTTATGAATAAAATTTTATTATTTTGGCTTAAGAAGTGATTAAGCTATTATATTCCTCCCCCTTCTTTGCTCCTTTAATAACCATTTCTAAACGAAAGCAAATTTTTTTCAGTAAATGTTTTAATACCCTCATTTATCAATGTTATTATTTTCAACTTATTAATTACTGCATCTACTAGTAGTCACAACCAATAAATCCCAACCTCTATTGTCTTTTTTTTTTTTTAAAGAATTTATTTATTTATTTATACCCCCTTGCTGCTTGTGCTCGCTGTGTCCATTTGCTGTGTGTTTTTCTGTGTCTGCTTGTCTCCCTTTGTTGGGTCGTCCTGCTGCATCAGCTCACTGTGCCGCACGGGCTGGCTTGCATTCACCAGGAGGTCCCCGGAATCGAACCTGGGGCTTCCCATATGGTAAACGGGAGCCCTATCGATTGAGCCACATCTGCTTCCCTCTATTGTCTTTTATTTCAGCTATTTTACCCCCTCTTCTTCTTTGGTGTTTGGTTTCTCAAGTTTTTGTTTGCTTTTTTGTTAGCTAAATTCAGTAGTTTTCCTTTTTAGTTTAAGTTGTAAACAAAGGTGGGAGCTAGAGTATATATCTTGGTTCTTCTTCTGACACCCTATACTCAGAGATGCTATTCTCTCTAAGGCTGTTGATTTCCCTATCACAATTGTACACTGAAAAAGACGAACTGCTGGGATATGTGTTTGATCCATTGTATTATGCTGCACTGTGATCAATTGCCTGTCCCACTTGGCTCTGAACTTATTATTTTCATGGAAATTTCTTTCTTGGCTATCTTTGGTTATGGTCTACTTCCTTCTGCCTTCACCCATCTGTACTCTTTATGTATCTTAGGGGTTTAATAAATTAAACTCCAACATACACATTAGCTGCTGAAAAACATTAATATACTAATAGTCACAATCAAAACCACTCCTGTAAACCTGTATTAGGAAGTGCTGATGCAGGGAATTTAATGGAAGTGTCCTACTTTCTGGAGTCATTTGTTTTGTGAGAGCCTGAGTGTAAATTCTGTGCAAAACACAGACAGCTATCATGCAGTTAATTATGCACAAAGTAAACATGTACAATTGCAAACAGCAAAGTGCCATCTAATAATGGATAACTCCAGATTTATGGTATGCATGCCCAATCTGTAAAGGCTTCTACTCATGAATCTAAAATGAATGGAACATTACCTAAATGATCCAGAATGAAGGATCTAATACATTGCCCTACTCTTATTGCTACTTATTTCTTGTCAGCAGATTTTTCATTCTGTTTTAATTTATGGAACATAAACACTATGCAAATGTTTGGATCATATTTAAAAAACATATGGCTTGTACTTATGATTACTGATTAAGCATTTTATTACAAATTGCTTGTTAAACTAATAACTTTCTTAATTATATAGGTCAAAATATAATCACCATGCCCACATGTGCTTGTTATACAAAGCTCCACTAAGTAAATATACTGGGCATAATTTAGGAAATGCATTTATGCATTGTCCCCAATATGTGTGTCAGTGTTGCTCCTATTTTAATCAATGCAAATGGCATTTTTTTTATATTGAACAATTCCAAATTTTGTATCTTCTAGTATGGGAATTTTTCTGAAATTTGATATCAAATGAAATATTATACTTGATCATTTTTATCTAATCTCCAGATAAAAATAATAATTGAAGGACTACGATTATATTTCATCATTTTATAAAATTTATTTGTTTTTATCTTGCTTCATTCCAAGAAGTAATATAGGTTGTAAAATGCCACAAATGTAATAATTTAAGAATGATCAAAGCAATGAACTCAGGGTGAAGAGAAAATAAAGGTGGGGAAAATAAGATGTAGTCAGAGTAGCATTAATTCATAAAATACATGTTAAGAGACTTTTGAGAGTTAAGAAGTAATTTGGCTCTAAACATTTTATTAGTCAAAACAAATCTAGCAGAGCAAACGGTTAATGATGTACTATGTCAAACCAATCCACTGCTGCAGAGAAGCACACCTATTCTCTATTCTCGGTTCCTCAATTACAGAAGTGTATTCTTTCAAAGAAAACACTCTAAAAATTCTGAAACAATGTTCTCATAGTTAACTTTCTTGACGGTTTGTAGGCTGTTCCACACTCAAGCATTCAGTGTAATTGGATGCTATAATACCCAGTACAGTTGAGTAAAAGCAGCCTCTTGGGTGTGGGAGCCAACGTAGTTTATGTAGGTCAAACAATGAAGCTTTGCTAAGCTGCATTAGAGAATGTCTACCCTGTTTTAAACCACTTCAATATATTGCTATATATTGCAGACTCTAAGTACTTTTAAAAAAGTATTTAGATGGTTAATAATTCATTAGGCCACTCATTTATAAAGAATGGCTTTACAATAGAAAGATTGGATTAAGAACCTCTTTTCCTTGAGAGTTAAAAGACTTGTACAGAAAGAAGAGATTTTAAAAAAATGGTTAGAGATGGTAGAAAAGTGGTCCTTTTGATGCTATCCAAATAATTAATTGTACATGTTACTCATCTTGCATACATTCTTCTGACATTGTGGAATTGCATTAAACCAGTGGCTAATTGCCTTATATATTGTGATATAAATGTTTAGGCACTTGGAGATTTTAGTTCACTATGTGTAGAACAAATTCTATAAGTTCAAGCTATTAAATACCTTGTTTTTCATTTTAAAATTTCATATGATTATTTCACAAAGTAAAAAAGCACATCTATGTTCTTGTTTAAATTATTATTATTATATTATAATATATTATTATTATGCTAATTTTTGTTATGGCACTGGAATAGATGGAATATCAATGCATGAGAGGTCAAAATATGAAATCACTTATATTTGTGCAGTTTCCAATTTCTATGCAAAGCATATCACTTTTCTTTCTTTCTTTTTTTTTTTTTTGGCTTGGATAATTATTCCCTTGCCATTTCCCATTGCTATTGTTATCAGTTTTCTCTTCATATTTCTTTTGTTTGGTGTGTGTGTGTGAGGGAGAATGTAATATTATTATGTACTCGAAATATTCTTCTGACTTGATTGCCCAGCATATTTGTTTATACTGAAAAATCAATAACTATTTTCAAATAGTGAATGAGATCAGAGACTGAAAAACATCAGAAAGTGCCAGTCTTAATCCAAAAATGATTACATAGTCTGTTTACTATATTGAAATTTTAAAAAAGTCATTATTTGCTAAAATTGTAGAATTTTTGGATTAAAAAAAGAGAATATAAGAAATTAGTATTTAATTGCCATTAAAATTATAAATCTGTCACTATAGCTACAAAATTAAAGTATATATATGTCAAGAATATCTCTTCTGATTACCTATATTTCAGATTTTAAAAAGAACATTTAATTGCCATATATATTCTGTGATACTTCCTTCTGCTTTGTAAAATCTTAAGCTAAATTTCACCATAAATATTATTTACCAATTGGAGTAATAAGCTAAAATAGATTTTAATCTAGATGTTTTTCACATGCTGTTTTACATGGGTTATCATGTTGGTCCTTGGAAGTTCAGAAATTTATATATTTTTTATATTTTGTTAATTATGTGCAGTTTATTTTCATGAGCCTAAAAAGTTTAGTTTATCTGATAGTAGAGTAACTTATGAATATATAAGTTGGATTATTTTATCCTTTGGACCAAGTTTTAAAATCTGTTGAGGATATACTAAATGTTTTGGCCAACATCTTTGTTGGAGTTGTCTTAATTTGCAATTACTGGTTTGCTATTTAAATATGAACTTTCACATATGCCTTCATAAGGGTAATCTAAATCATTTATAAAAATACCTCCTGCAAGTGATTTTTGTATAGAATTATTTTTGTCTGAATTTAGTCATGGAGTTATATATAAAAAAACTTGCTTGGTTTGGTTATCCTCACAGGAAGCGCCACATGCAATTCAATTAGTTTCTTTCATATTCCTAAATGAATCTTAAATTCCTTGTTTCTGATTTGAATTTACAAGAGAAATGGCTAGGGTGTTATAGAGACATATGGATAATTTTTTAAAACTGCAGAGATATGTATATATGTTACTAATCACAGTCTCATACCCCGCCCCCCGCAAAGTAATTCTAATAGCTACGTACAAAGGAGCTGAAAATTTGTATTTCAGAATCCTTTCCCTCCTTACCATAAACCATTGGAAAACAGCTTCCAGGAATAAATTGAAACTGATAGGGTCATAAAAAACAATTCACATAATAAACTAGAATACTAGTGACAATATCAATACTTTCCAAGACCTTGGGGAAAAAATAAGCAAATGGATTATAAGGGAGTCAAGAAAAATTTTAGTGAAGTTATTGGAAAGAATACCTACAAGTTGAATGAAACTTTGAACTAATTTGACAAGTGCTAGATAATAATTTTTATTCAAAGGAAGCCACTCAGTCGGCAGGACTTTAAGCTACTGGGCCAAGTGACCAAAATGTCACCAGTCCAGTGACAAGAGACAGCACACCTCAGCATCTTGCACAAGCACCTTAGTTCCTTTGACTTTCCAGGAGTTTATGTGATGCAGAAAATAATTGCCAATCCACTCAGTGGGGATAAGTTCATCCTCTTAGAAATACAAAGTTTTTTTCTCTACTAATTAAGGGAAAATTAAAAATTGGGAGGAGACTAGAAGTGTGGACTAGGTATGATCTATGAAGAGATGAGACCCACACAACCATAATGGTGAAAATGCAATTAAAGAGATTCAAGATCAGTGAAAAAACAATGGGTGTTGCAACTCTGCTGAGATTCAGGCCTCAACCAGCATATGAACAGATGGAAAATTTAAGTCTCTGGGACATGTATTTAACAAGTATAGTGCTAATTATAGGTTCAAATAAAAGAGGTAGAAGAGCCATGTGTAGGGCAATTATAAATGAGTCAAATTCTCTTACATTAGGGAGCATATATACCAAAGTAAGACCCACTGACAAAGTGCTGAATACCTGAGATTTGCCCTGTCTATAATGTCTAGATGTGTCTAGAGCCCTAAGGAACTACTTTCCAGTTCACTGGAATCACCCAGGACAACTAACAAAAGGATGATGATGGACAACACCCATTCCAAAAATCAGAGAGTATCTACAACTGCAAGTAAGACAGTTCCATCCATTTGCCCCACTGGATCTAAGCCCCCTCTCAATCAGAAACAGAGTGGGCATCACAATCCCAAAATCCTCAAGATTGAGGAATGAGCAACATAAGGGGGGAATGCAGCTATGGACTAAAGTAGACTTATGATTATTCTAGCAATGGGGGAAATTGTATCATTGATATAAAGGCAGCGGCCACCAGAGCTTCTGAGGGGAGGAAGAGGGAAGAATAGGTGTAACATGGGGGCATTTGGGGGACACTGGAATTGTCTTGCATGACATTGCAATGGCAGATATAGGCCATTATACATTTTGTCAAAACATATAAAACTGTGTGGGGCAAAGTGTAAACCATTATATAAACTATAGTCCATGGTTAATAGCAAATATGAGACTATAGAGTATGAAATGCCATAAACTTTTAAAATAAAATCCAATTGAAGATTTCATGGCTGATTCAAGATGGTAGCAGGTTGATATACAACAAGTCTGTGACCACGATGTCTCCCTTCAGGTTAGTTCATTTTTGAGTGAATGATAACATGCATTTCAGAATAGATATTAATAATCATGGCTCTTTTGCATCTCTAATTGAACAATCATGACCTAGTTGATAATAAGAATACGTCTTTGATTTTAATTGCAATAGTGAAAGAATTTGAAACTTTCAATTGTTTGTTTTACTTTATTGCATCTTTGGAGCTGTACGATTTTTCACTCCATGATATTCTTCCTTTCCATCATAAACAATCTGATGAACAAAGTGGACATCCAATTAACTACTCACCTGACACCACAGCTTTTTCTTCAGACTGAAGCTCAACTCTCCCATGACATTTTACTATTAGACATTCAGATAGATTGCATTAAGAACATTTAATTTTCCTGCCAATCTCTCAAAACAGTGTTTCAGAAATGTCCAGTAATACAACAAATATTGTAAGAGGAACTTAAGCCATTGTCATAACACATAACTGTTGTTATTCAGTCTGCCTAGATACAAGTCTTATCTTGTAGCCCTTTATAGCAGTAATATTTATATGTGATAACTCTTCGTTAAGTCATCACATTGTACCATATAAAAAAGAGAGAACACCTATAAGTGCAGTTAGAAACTACATAAAAACAATTTAGGTTTTCAGATTTCACCAAGTAAAATATTTTAGCTGGGATAAATATTATAGTGTTTACTGTTTGGTTTATAAAAGAAATAAACTGAATTTTTTACAAATCTGCTTGTTCTTGCATAGAACTTTTTCAGTCTATCCTTTTTATTCCAATTTCATTAATAGTCCCAACAATCTTTCGAGTTTAATTTTATTTCTTCAAATATGCTATAAGTTCTTTAAAGGCTTACATTTGTGATATTTATGTTTTTTGTGTCCCTGTGACTTGCCTACTGTTCACATATAGGTGGCACCCCAAAACATTTACTGATTTTTTTTTAGAAATACATATTAAGTAGTTTCCAGGTAACATTAATATTAGTAAAATAAATTGATACTTACCTTCAAGGAGCACAAATTCAATAAGATAGATAAAATAGACACACATGCCCCATCTACATACATATAATCACAAACAATGGAGATATACATTAGAAGAAATAAACCATAGAAGAGGCAAAAAAAAAAAAAAAGTCATTATGGGTGTTTAGAAAAGAGCTTACAACTGATTGAGTAAAACCAAACAAGTTTCCATGAGGCAGGATAATTTAACTTTTTTTTTCTTAAGGCATTTACAAGTGGATGGAGAAGGAGGCCATTCCATACAGAGAAAAAAAAAACATTTAAAAATTTGAATATTTCTTTTCTTGGAAAACTAAGTAATCCATTTTGATCAAAACATTGGGAGTATTCAAAGGAATAGAGTGAGAGATAGTGTCTGAGGATCAATTACAAAAATACATTCCTTTGAGTGCTTTAAGTGGTAGGTTGGGGAATTTATGTGTAAATATTTTTTTCAGGAGGTACACGTGACAAGAACAACAACCAAAAAAACACCAAAAGATATATTTTCTGCAAAACTGAAGGACTGAGAAAATTCCTAAACACAGTCTTTATTTGAATATTTTCAGAAGCAACAGATCTGGGTTGAGGGGGCTGTAGCCATTTGGCAATTTGATGTAATTATGAATTCCAAAAATATAATTGTATCATGCTTGTAAACTGATCTGTTAATCTGGGCTTGATTAAGTTATGATTAGGGCATTGACTGGGCCACGTCAGTAGGGCATTGAGCCCCACCCCTTGGAGGGTGGGGGAATTGAATATAAAAGGCAAGGCAAAGGACAGAGGGAGCAGTTTTTGAGTTGCAGTTCTGAAGTTGGAGTTTTGATATTGGAGTTTTGATGTTGGAGAGAAAGCCCCAGGAGAAGAGAAGTGAGCCATTCACCTGATAGTCTACAACTGACCTTGTGGAGGAAACAGAGGAGCTAAGCCCATAGAGAAATGCAGCCCCAGGAAGAGAGGAACCCAAGAAGCCTGAACCCTGGCAAACGTCAGCAGCTGTCTTGCTCCAACACGTGGCAATGGACTTTGGTGAGGGAAGAAACTTATGCTTTATGGCCTGTTATCTGTGGACTTCTACCCCAAATAAATACCTTTTATAGAAACCAATCAATTTCTGGTATTTTGCATCAGCACCCCTTCTGGCTGACTATTACAGATCCATAGCTGATATTAGGAACCTTCTCAAATAAGGTTAGTTTAGGAGTAGGGGAGTCATGGCTACATTGAAGCACCATATGTTAAGGAAACAATCCCTAGATGTAGCAATGTAAGAGGGACATCATGAGCAGGAAAACCCGACAAGCTGCTTCACTCACCCCATCCAGAAGAAAAATGCTTGCAAAGAGTTGTTTAGGAAAATGCAGTAATTCAAATACAAGAAACAAAAAGAAAATATTCAGAATTCATCAAAAATATTACAGAATACAAGAGAAAACAGCAGTGCAACTTTTAAAAATTCACCAGAAAGATCTTGCCATAAAGCAGAGATAAATGATAAACCAACTTTGTAGTCTGAAACTCTATTTACCAGAAAAGCATGTTTTTAAACCTAATCCATTCCTGTGGGTGTGAATGCATTTTAATTAGGACCTTTTGATGAGGTTACTGTTAGATTCCATTTCAGTGAGGCTCTGAGACAGACCAAAGTTCAGGCAGAGAAGTTTATTAGATCCCTGGCATGGCTGAAGTGAAACTTCAGCCCGCCCACATGGCCGGGGATTTGAAGAGAGACTTCAGCCCATCTGACTGAGCTGGGTAGTACCTTTTGAACTGGAGGAACTGGGCAGGGTTTGAGAGGAGAGTGAAGGTATGGGGTGGAAAAGTACCATGCTTGCCATTCTCAGGGTAGGGAGACTTTCTGAGGACTGCCTTATCGTTGGGCGAGAGAATGTTCTGTGGTTCAGCAAGGGTGTGAAAAGAGCAGGGCCTGGAACAGACCCTTCTTCGTTTGGAGACATAGCTTGAGTTATATATGTTACAATATAACAGTTACCTCAGTTAAAAAGTGTGACCCATCCCAATCAGAATGGGTTTTAATCCTATTACTGGAACACTGTATAAAGCAGAATGAAATTCACATAGAGTCAGAAAGCCATAGGAAGCAAGAGGCTGGACATCACATCAATGGAACCCAGAAGAGAAAGGAAAGACCAGGAAACGCCACTAAATTAGTCTGCCAAAAGGGAGCCGATGCAAAGTACCAGAAATCTGTTGACTTTTATAAAGGGTTGTTATTTGGAGTAAAGGTTTACAGTTACAAGGCCCTAAAGAGTCCAACTCGGGGTGAATTTCTCACCAAAGTCAGTTGCTACGTGTTTAGTAAGATGGTCGCTGATCTCTGTCTGGTCTCTCCTTCCTGGGCTTCCTCTTTCTCTTGAGGCTCCATGGGCCCAGATTCTTCCTGATCTCAGCTGCAGGCTGGCATAGACTTGCTTCTCATCTCTCCCTGGGTCCCCAGGATCAAACATGACAGAGCTCTTCTCACGCAACTTCTTGAATGAATGTCCATTTATATCATCTCACCATGGGGGCGGGGCTCAACCTGAGTTATGCCTTACTGAGTTATGACAATCAGAAGCCCTAAATTGATTTTATCAAGTAAACTTAATCATTGAGGCCCCTCATTGAATTTAATGCAGTCAAAGTTTATCACACCCAGAAGAATAGAAAACATAATCTTTCTCTTTTGGGGATTCACAAAAATAATCTCAAACTGTCACAGCTACCATGTGTCTTGCCATGTGACTGAGGACACAAGAATTTCTGGCAGCCAGCCCCAGATTGCCAGTCTTCAGGAAGAAAGCATTGCCTTGATGATGCCTTGATTTGGACTCTTTCCCAGCTTCAAACCATGAAGGCCTAAATTCCCATTGTTTAAGCAGAACCATTGTGTGGTACTTGCTTGAGCAGCCTAGGAAACTAAAACACCAACCTTCCAAATGTTTTTTTTTTTTAATGAAAGAAGAGATAACTTTTATGAAAGAAGACTGGGAAAATCATATATAAGAATATTCTGGTAAATATGGACAAACAACTGTAGAATGGGAAACAATAACATGCAGAATTCATGAAATATATAGAAGAAAAAAACAAAATCATTTGATAAATGATGACTAAATTACAAGGAACACATAGAAGAATAGATCTCATGTAAAGGCAGTAACCAACATTGATGTTAAAATTGAGAAAACTGAATAAAGATGTTATTTAAAGAAGTAGAGAAAAGGTGATAGATATTGAGTTTTAATATATGTTCAATTGAAATTCAATTGAAAGGGAATTTCAATATATGTTCAATTGAAACTCTTGAATTTAGAATAGCCAAGTAATAGAATACAAAATTAAAAAACAACTTTTAAAATTTACATTGAAATAATATATTATTTTAAATAGTATTATGTTCAGATTGCCCATTTCATTTTAACTTTTAATCATTAATATCAATTCCGTTGATCAATATCCAGCCTGATTTTATGTATGTCTATCTTGCTTTCATCCATTTCTCAAAATTGTACCCATCTTTATTGCTTAAATGTCTAGTCAAATACTACATTTTCTCAGTAATTTCCAGCATCTCTCTCTGCCAAATAAGAAGTGATCACTTGCTAGTTTAAATTTCAGAGCATACTGAGTCTTTCTTATGACAATCATTATAGTTTAGGTTTGCCTTATTTAATTTTATTTAATTTACTTTTTGTTATTCATATTTTATCAACCTCTAGACATTATTTGTTTTTTTTTAAAGATGGCAAGATAATAGGCAGCATATAATTTTTTTTCAATTTATAATACTTTGGATAAGCTGTTGACCATGAGAGATGGTCAATAATTATTTGCTGATTTAATGAATAATGTGTAAGCATGGATTGCTAGGTTAGAGATGATTTTATGGATTGAGTCCTTATTACTTTTATTATGCACTCATGTACTACATACACTGTACTTCTCACTCACAAACTTTTCTTAGTTGAGCCACAGACTACAATATATATCTGTATATATTTCTGATAAAATACTTTTGATATAGATGATATACATGTGCATATATATATATGATTAAATGTCATATATATATGATTTTTTAATGTTTTTTTTCACTCCAACCTCAATTGGATTGAACTTTTTAGCATCTCCAAATCAAATATATGCAAGAAATCACACTGTCAATGTTTATATATTTCAGAGACTTCAATACACACTACACCTATGTCATCAATCTTTTATCCTCTCCAAATTTGGTTCAGTAACAAATTCTAATTATAATCTTGCACTGTCTGGGTTTGTCCATGATTTGATTAGCTAGGTTGAACAGAAGAATGTAGAGATTATATTTTCTATGTTAATACAATGGGTTCATTATTTTCTGTTAATGGCCCTCTATAACTTTTAAATTGCTTTGCATTTTGTTTATCTGTCAAGTATTATCTTTCGCTACTTTCCTACTTTCAAGTAAATTTTGAATGATATTTAGGTATTTCTAATTCTTTGAACATGCTTTAATTCTCACTCTTCATTGCCTTTTCTACATTCTTTCTACTTGGGATGCCTTCCATCATTATTCCCACACAAAATATTGTTTATCACTTGACTCTAATGTCTTTTCTTTGTGAGAAAAGCATATTGGCTCTTTCTTCTTTGCTCCCCCTCAGGTTTTTTATATGCATCTATCTGAACAATTATATTGTATTATATTTGATTGGTTATATGTCTCTTTCTCATTGGATTTTAAACTCGTTAATGATTAGGCATGCTGCCTTATCTTTATATGCCCATTCATTACTTTGGACACTGTTTGGAAACTAGTTGGAGCTCAGTAAATGGTTGTTAATTAATTTCTTTATCTTTTTATTAACTTTCTTTAAATTAAACTAAACTCCTTTTATATTTGCCCATGAATGAATCTTCACTAAAATTGTATTTTTAAAATTGTCTCAATGACCTTTCCATTAAAATGGATCCCCATGTAATGTGCGTTTCATTTTCCCTTTTCAGTTTCTTATTCCTCTTTTCTGGACACTCTAGGCAGGCTACTTTATCTTGCTGTGCTTGCTAGCTTTTCCTCCTCTGTAATTAGGAATGTGGTGAGATTAATAAGTTAATATAAAGTGCTTAAAACAGTTCCTAGCATTATATACAATTGCCTCTAAAATAGTTCCTGTCTTTATTATTACTCTTTCTAGCTGCTTCTAATCTGTTTCCTTTACTCACTCTTGGCTTTGTCTGTACAGTGTCTTAAATGGTAAAAGGATCTTGCACTATCTCTTTGGAAAGCCTGCCCATCTTGTCTGTTTCAGTGACTGCTTCCTCCCACTGGGGAGTTTTTCATTCTGCCTATCACACGAGTGGTTGTTTTTTTATTCATTCTGTGCTGCGAACATTGAGGGCCCTTCTTCAGAAACAGAATTGATCCTACCTGTCCCTGAAACAATTCATGGGGATGATAATTTGCACCTAATTTTACTTGGTAAGAAGATCTATTTCAAAAGGAAAATGAATCATGGGATTATCAAATTATTATAATTAATGTTACTATTTGGTCATTCAAACCTGCCTTCTGGGCACATCTGTAATCCAGGAAACAAACTTCATGTGCAATAACTAATAAAAACACAAGTCCTTTTGGGGAAATAAATAGCTCTGCTAGGAAATATGTATTTGCCGTCAAGAGGGTGAAGTTGAGATGAAGAGTAATCTGGCTCATCTATAAAATATGTGTAATAATATCTATCTGTCAGAGTTAAATATGACTGACAAGTGCCTCACACGATTGTTAAGAGTAAGTTATTACTAAAACCTATAGAAGCACTTTGAAAACAAGTGCTATACATAATAATTGAAAATCACTGACTGAAATATATATATGTAATTAGAATATTTATTTTAGCCAGCATTTTGTTGACTAATTCCTATATGCTAGACATATATAGAGGAATGGATTTATTGTCTTTATGCTTCAGATGCCTTTCCCTGTTTGATTCATTACAATCATTGGCAATTGCTTCCTGTATTTTTGTTTTTTTTCAGTCTTCCTCTTTTCAGTCTTCAGTTACAAACAGATTTTAATAGTTGCTCTCACTAGTTTCTGTTGCTTACTCTTTTCACGGGAGGACTTTTTCATGAAATAATGTCAGATAGCATACACGGAAGGACTCCCAGACTTTTATAATTGATGTACTTGTGACTTGGAGAGTGAGAAATTTGACAGTTTATCTGAAATTCAAAAAAATTTACATTTTGTCAGTAATTATTCTAGTTTTTAACTCCCAAATTTCTGCTGAAGTGCAAATTTCAGACATCAACATGTCATCATTTGATTCAACCAAATGCATCTTTTGATACATAGAATGTATTCAACAGTATCAGCAAGTTGCTTAGGCAATTGAATAGTGTGTATTATTATAAGAAACTAGGAAGATCTATATTCATATTTAACATTTATATAAAAACAAATATTTTGTGAAAAATTCAATGCATATTCATTTAACAAGTATTTATTGATCACCTACAATGTACCAGCCACTGTTTGAGACACTGGAATCCTTGTAAACAAAACAAACAACATAATCTTTGACCTTAAAGAGCTTATATTTTAGTGCAACATGCAGTTCTGTAAAAGATGGCTGCCAAACTTTATATAAAATTATACGTGAAAGACTTTAATGTTTTATAAATTTTCTTTCAAAAGAAATATTTTCACAGGTGAAGTCACACTTACTTCTGTAGATGTTTAATTAAAAAATTATCCACCCAAACAGAATGTTTTATTTATTAAATTCTTTTAAGGGAGGTCTCAGCATAAAGGGGTTTGGCATGGTGAGCCTCTGCCCTAGCTTTTATCTTTGCTTACCACGGTCTCCCCACATAGCTCTCAGAGGGAATGAACCTTATTACTCTTTTCAATATAGCAAGTGTGTATTCTCAATCCTTACCTGCTCTGTTTTTTATACACTTATCACTTCCTGATCTATTATTTGTGTTTTTTTGCTCAGGGTCTCTTTTACCATCTAGAATGAATGTTTTATGACAATAGTGATTTTTTTTTTTTCACTGCTATATCCCTAGGATCTATAACAGTGACGGGAATAGAGTAAGCATCCACAAGATATTTTTAAGAATGAATGAAAATTAAATAAGGATAAAATCTCAAATCAATAAAGTAAACCAGGAATTTGTATCAAATGGCTATCTTAATTTGAGAAGGATATATTCTGTTCTTCCTCAAATAATAATGGTCTATTTTCTATAAAAGATGATGCAGTTTTTCAGTTATAACTTTTTGTATAAATAATAAGTTTAGCTAGTTTTAATCATTTCACAACAGGCTTCTGACCATTATACATTATACACAAACAGTATCATCAGAATAAACACCAAAAAAAAAAAAAATTTAGAGTATCTGTTCACCATGTGGTTTTATCTGGAATTTATCAAATTGAGGATATTATAGTGTGCTTTCTAGAAGGATTTTTACTGTTTTTATAAAACTAATTACTGGAAACATTTTTAAAAATGCATTTCTTCTAGGGAACCTGAGTAATCTCAGTTCTTTAAATCTCAGGTCTTCTTTAAATAATTCATGGAGAAAGCTTCATCTGACTAGGGAGGGTATGTAAGGATTATAGTCTGATTATATGCTATTCACCAATTAATTTTTTTCACAATGTGTGTCCACTTTAGAATGGCCATACATGTGGAAGCAACAGGAAATATTAGATAAAAACAGAAAGAAAAAGACCTGGAAATTTCTGCGTGGAGACCGAGTACTTAGATAGTACTTCATTGTTTTGAGCTCAGGGTATTGAACATAGTGGTTACTCAATGAACGTTTTTTTAATGAATGAAGCACATTTCCTATTTTATATATTATATAATTGCATTTTAGGCTTAGTCAGACAATCGATCTTAAAATATAAGTTTCTAAGAAAAAAGTTTTTGCTTCACTTCCTGATGTTTGTTAATTATCTAGTAATGTTGGAATCAGATAATTGAATCTGAATGAGAGATATTATGTAACAGTCAAAGCAGATAACTGAACTCTATTATTTTATAACTGAGCAAACACATATAGAGTGAGGATGGTTTATTGGGGAAAAAAAACAAAGCAAACAAACAAAAAACATGGCCTTGAAAACTATTCAGTTTTTACAGTCCTCTTCTTCAATTGGCATTCTTAACTAAATTTATATTTCATCAGAAAGCAAAGTGTTATCTGAATTCTGAAATAATTTAAGCTAAGTCGCACCAAAACATTAATTTCGGTTTCAACATATTTGGAGGAGGCACTACTATAAAACAATAAGAATTAATTACTAAAAAGACAATCACGGGCTGAAGTCTATTCTTCAGAACTCTCTGTTGGGAAAGCTTCTCAAGAAACTTCCTGCCTGCAAAAAAAAAAAAAAAAATACAATTATCTGAATTACATTGATTCTAATGATTGTAAATATACTAGCCCACTTTTAATTTGCCAAGACAATTGGTAGTCTTCTATTTACCGTTCTTTCCCAAATATAACTTTTTTTTTTTTAACTTTAGATTTTGAGTTTCTAAAGATAGGCCTATTGCCAATATGAACCTTTTCATAATTATTGTCAAATTTTATGACATTGCCTGTATGCCCAGTAGTATAGCAATTTTTCCTCATATTGAATCCTTAAAAGAAGTGATCCTACAACTAAGTAAAGTGCTGATTCAGTGGACATGACATGCCAGTTCCAAAGTGACATATCTGTCACATTAGCACAAGCATCAGCTAATAGAAGGAAGGGAGTGGTTTGCAGAAAAAATTATTTTCAGGTTAATGACTTTGTGCTGCCAACTTCCTACTGCTAGAAAAAATTAACAGGGAGTGCTCGGTTGAATAAAACACTATAAAGAGATAAAAAGAGGAAAAAAAATAAGTTTTAATTGGTTTCTGTAGCAAGATTTTTTTTCAGAAAACTGTCAAATAAGAAAAATGCCACAATGACAGATTTTATTATAGTGCACGATTGTGCCAATCACATGTAATAGAGAATAACATTATCTATCTGCTAAAATATGATGGGTAGCAGTTTATCTCCTTGGAAATTTGTCAAATAGAAATGTATTTTCCTCAAGACCATGCTAAAATGAATATTTTATTTCTAATTTCACATTTACAAATATTAAGGACCCATTGCAAGAATAGTTTGGAATGTTCTAAATGAGTTTTAAATATTACACAATTTTGTCAGTGGTTTATAATTATTCAGGGGAAGGAAAGACATGCCTTTTGATTTTAAGCATATGGTAAACAAAGATTATCTTTAAATTTTGCCCAACTATTTCTAGAGTCATTCATATCTTTAACCTAGAGGAAAACCATTGAGGTGGAGGAATATGTTGGAAATAATAGCAGACTGGAGTCAGAAGACTAGCGTTCTAATCCATTCTCTTATATAGTCAAAAGCAAACAGTTTACTTGTGTATAAAAAGAGAGTTGATAAATCACTAAAATCTTTTATCATTACTAGACTTTTACTAGACAATCACTAAAATCCTTTATGTCTTTAAAATCCCATGGTTCTTAGAAGATTAAACCATATATAGAAGCAACTATAGACCATGAGTTTCCTCAAGGAGTCCATTATTACTACATCAAGTTATTATTGGAGACTAACAGAGTTAGCACAAGGTATTGTAAAGTTACATTTGAATCGTTAAAAAATATCATCTTCCATTTATTGGTCAATTAAGAGTTACACCTCTAATTTTAATCAGAAAGGTAAAAAAATAATTTCCTTCTTCTTTGTGATTATTAAAACATAAGTATCCATAAACTGAATTTTTTGTATCACTCTCCTCCTATTTCCAGCTCATTCACTTCTACTCTCTCACCCTAAGGTAACTTCCTTCCTTCCTTCCTCCCTTCTTCCCTTCCTGCCTTTCTTCCTTCCACCTTCCTTCCTTCTACCTTCCTTTCATTCCTTGTGCTCTCTATCCTCCTGCTCTTTCTTCATTCTCTCCTTCTAACACTATTCCTCTTTTTTTTCCCCCTCAAGTATTTATTGAATAAGTATTATGTACTAGACAATGTGCCATATCATATTGGTGCTTGAATTTGGATTCATTTAATTACTTGTAAAATTAAACATTTATTTTGTTTATTGGCATTTTTGATATCTTCTTTTATAAAATTATATTCTTTACCTACACCTTTCAGAATTCTTCTACTTTATCAATTCTATTCTTTCTGTCTCCCTCATGTTTTTCAGTAATATTATGAAGTTATTTGTTAATTCATTAAACATATTCTCCATCATTTCTTAGGAATTAGTATGATAAGAGGGAGAGGATTCTCTGCGTGCACAGTCTGAAATTTTGTTACACTAGAGAGCTCACACATTTCTCACTGATTTGTTTTAATGGTTAGAATTTCCGGAAGGGTTACTATTAGTGATGGAAAGCTTTCTAGATGTAAACTGGACTTAGATGAGAGAGTGCTGTAGTGTCAGTGTTTGGTATAATGTTGACATTTTAAGATATACGTTAATTATACAACAAAAATAACTTGATATTTACAATAAACAAAAGTATTTTTTATTATTTTTAAAATATGTGACAGTTATAATCTCTTTTCCCAGTGAATTTTATGCATCAATAAATGATAATTTTGGCTATTTTGAGCAATTGTGGAGGCAAATATGTTCAAACTTTTTTCTAATATTAAGCCTCTTTTCATTTATGAAATAAAACACACAGAATTGGTATATTATTTGTTACTTTCTTGCTGGAGTTGACTTGAAAGTTATTGAAAAGAGCTTTTTAATTGTGTTTTATTTTTTGGTATCATATTCTCATTTGACCAAATGTCAATAGTTTGCCTTATCAATATATTTTTTTATGCTATTACTTAATATCTATTTTTCATTGAAAACACAGACTATTACTTATACTATTATTAATACTTTTACTATTACTTATACTATTATAATACTATTTTATTATTACTTAGTAACTCTTTTCCATTAAAATAACCATTTTAAAATATAAATACATATATTTAAAAAGGGACTTTTGTTACACTATCATAACTATATAATCACCTGGCATCACTCTCTCAAATAGAATGTCAATGATAAAAATAGTGCAATGTAAACAAAAGTTATTAATAAAATCAAAATAATTATAATAAAATATGAAGAAAGAATCATAACAGTAGTCAAAATTCATATTGAAAATGACTTAGTGAAGAGGAAAATAGAACTATTTGTAAATGAGTATATTGTTAAGTGTGTATGTAATTAAAGAACAAGAAATGTTTGACCTCAATAAGTTGATTGTTTAACTTAGTGCTTAAGTTAAGAAATGCTGAAAGCTCCCTGTTGTAAAGAACAAAATACATTTTAAAACTTCTTAGGCAATGTGATGTAAGTTGATTTTTGTTTTTTAAAAACAGTATGTATTTCAAGAAATAGCCTGAAGTAATAACTGGAATCTATTAATTTTGCAAGATATTTGGTAATATCTTCAAAGTGACATTTGTCCTCTTGTTGCTTTACCCTTTAATTCTTGCCATTCAGTTTGTGAAATGATATATGAAAACCTTTTATAAAGTCTTTTAAGTATTTTTTTTTGTTTAACTAGCTTCACAGTTTTTTTTTCAAGTGAATTCATAGTTAGCATATGAACATAAAGAAATTCAATATTTGTTAGTTGGTTGAAAAGTTAATGAGGTTGTTGGAATCCTACCCAGAGCCCTGGATGCACTGTGGTAGATTTACATCATATGATGATGGACTAACAGCTTTTTATGACTTATCTCATTTCTTATCACAATTATTGCAATAGGTAGTTATTATTATATGTCTTTGACAGTGGAGGAAACAGACTCAGAGACGTTAGGAGATATGACTACATGGCACTAGTGAGTGATGGAGTCAAGACCAGAAGCTAGGTCTGCACAATATAAAACCCAGCTCTCAAAAGTGCTTCTCCACTGCTTCAGTTGATGCTCAAATGGAATCATGAGTCCTAGAGTGATTTCCGTCTTTTGAGAGCACTGAACTACCTGCACTAGGTCTGGATTTTCAGCCAGGCCTTCCTCAGCTCTGAATTCCCCTGACCTTCTGGTCCCTGGGTGCCTGTGCTTGCTTGTCTCAAAGGTGAACCCAGTGCTGACTATGACAATTTGGAAAAAGCAGATATAAATGGATATTATCTTGATTGGTGCATAAATGTTCCTTATTATAAACTGAAATATTTGTCATTCTATCTGAAAAAATTTTTTGGCTGTATAATGCTTTATTTTCTTTCAAGAAAAATTATTACACTTGCTCCTAGCTAAAAGATCACAAAGCAATATTTTGATATTAATACTGCAAATTTTGGTATGTCGTTCTTTTTGTTTGGTAAGAAACATGATTTACAAACAGCATGACAATAATTATATTGGAAAATATCCATTGATAAATTAGTAGGTAAAAAATTTACAAACATGCACACATAGTATGAATTTTGTTTAAAAGTCTATGTATTTATGAACATGTACATAGAATAATATTAGAAATCTTTTAAATATTAACCATGATACATTGTTAAGAAATAGAAATAAAAAAGTTTTAAATAGTTTTAGTGTGCTTTACACTTTTCCCACCATCAAATAATACTGCTTGATGATTAAAAAATTATAAACTTTATCTTGAAAAGTATTATTTTCTTCTTTATTTCTCTAATTCTATATTACAGAAAGCCATCTGATCTGATTCTACAGATTTTTTTCCCTTTCTTTTGAACTATAGTATCTTTCCATATCTGGGGAAAATTACCATTTTTTTTTTTGCAAATGGAAATCTATGCTTTTACATTTTGGGTAATAAAAATTACATATGACTCTATCTAAATATTTCAAGCTAGGATAAAAGAAGGAAGTAAAAAGAAGGAAGTAGGCTAAATATTTAAAGTAACTTTACAGTAAAATTTTTACTTCATTTTAGTTTCTAATTCAGAGATAAACCAAGCTAGGAAAGAAAGAATGAAACTGCAGCTGGGGGCATTTTTGGAAGAAGCTGGTTCTAGCCAGGAGGTATTCCTTCTACTTTTATCACAGTATTTCTAACAAAGAAGAAGGTGTGCTAATTTCTTTGGTCAGATAATAGGGCATCAGTCCAACTAAATTTGCAGATTGAGTTATTGCTGTGCATTAATCAGCACACATGTATATTGGCTCTTGTTTATTTTTATGTAAGGGGTAGCCATCCTGTGGCAGTTTGGTATTGTTTATGAATTCCAGAAATAGATATTGGATTGTGTTTGTGAACTGGTCTGTTCCTCTGGGCATATTAGATTGCATTAGATTCAGAGGTTTCACTTTTATTTTATTAAATCAAGATTAGGGCTTTTATTTGAACATGTCATTAGGGCAACTCAGTTTGAGTCCCCGTCCCCCACCCAGCTTCATTCTATTGTGGTCAGAGAAATTAATTTGCATAATTTCACTTTTTCTGAATTTGTTGAGAGTTGTTCTGCGACCTAGCACTGTCACCACTCTTATTTAACATAGTGTTAAAGTATTTGTATGAGCACTTAGGCAATAAAAAGTAATAAAAGGCATTGAAATGGGAAAGTAAGAAGTAAAAATTTCACTATTTGCAGAACAGATGTTGCTATACATCGAAAACCCTAAGAAATCTACAACAAAGCTTCTAGAGCTAATGAATGACTTCAGTAATGTGGCAGGATATAAGATAAACAAACAAAAATCAGTAGCATTTCTGTGTATTAATAATGAGCAATCTGAGGAGAAAATCAAGAAAAAATTCTATTTACAATTGTAACTAAAAGAATCAAATTCCAAGGAAGAAACCTAACTAAAAATGTAAAGGACTTGGACACAGAAAACCACACAACATTGTTAAAGGAAATCAAAGAAGACCTAAATAAATGGAAGAATTTTCCATGTTTATGGATCAGAAGACTAAACATCATTAAGATGTCTGTCCTACCCAAATTGATTTACAGATTTAATGCAATCCCAATAAAAATTATAACAGCATTATTTTTTACTGAATTGGAAAAGGTAATTATGAAATTTATTTGGAAGGTCAGCGGACCCGAATAGCCAAAGACATTGGCTATTGAAAAAGAAAAATGATGTTGGAGGAATCATGCTACCTGACTTTAAAGACTACAACAAAGCTACAGTGATTAAAACTGCATGGTATTGGTACAAGGATAGACATATCGACCAATGGGACAGAATTGAGTGTTCTGATATAGAACCTTATATATATGGTCAACTGATATTTGACACGGCCACCAAATCCACTCAACTGGCACAGAATGGCCTCCTCAACAAATGATACTTGGAAAACTGGATATCCATATTCAAAAGAATGAGAGAGGATCACTATCTTATGCCCTATACAAAAATTAACTCAAGATGGATCAAAGGCCTAAATATAGCAGCCAAGACCATAAAGCTCTTAGAAGATAATGTAGGGAAGCATCTATGAGATCTTGTGGCAGGAAATATTTTCATAAACATTACACCCAAAGTGCGAGCAACAATAGATAAAATAGATAAATGGACCTTCTTAAAATTAAAAACTTTTGCATTTTGAAGGAGTATGTCAAGAAAGTGAAAAGGCAGTCTACTCAATGGGAGAATATTTTGGTAACAATTTTTCTGATAAGGGCCTAATATCCAGCATATATAAAGAAATCCTACATCTTGAAAATAAAAGGACAAACAACCCATTTGAATAATGGTCAAGAGATTTGAATAGATATTTCTCCAAATAAGAAATACAAATGGGTAAAAAGCACATGAAAAGATGCTCAACATCAATAGCTGTTAGGGTAATACAAATCAAAACTACAATGAGATATTGCCTGTTCAATTCTGCTATTATGTGCTTCCAGCATATTTTTTATTTCTTGCATTGTGCCATTCATCACCTTCTGATCTGTTATCTTTTTATGTATGTTTACAATTTCTTTAGTATGCTCCCTCAGTGTCTTCTTAATATCCTTTATCTCTTTCTTCACATATTAAGTTGATTCATGATATTTGCCTGGACATCCTTGATTAGCTGTTCCACATTCTGTGTCTCCTCCTTTTTTTTAGTTTGTTCATTAGACTGGGCCTTGTTTTCCTGTTTCTTAGTATCTCTTGTAATTTTTTGTTGGTGTCTAGGTATCTGTTTATCTTGATGGGCTTATTCAGATGGTTAGCTTCTCTTTCTACTCTAGGGTTTGTTTGTTTGTTTGTTTTTTGCATGTGTGGTAAGGCTCCTTTTTGACATTTGGTCCTCTTATTCTATATCCTTGTAGTTGTCTGTGTTCCCTTGAATAATATTAGGACCATAGAAAAGGAAAGAGAGAAGAAGAGAAAAAGAATACTAGTAGTAATAATAATAAAAAGATAGAAAAGGAAAAATAAAAGAGCCAGGAAAATAAGTAATAAGAGTGAAAAATCATAAAAAATACAAGAGAATAAGAATTTACAAGGTGGATTAAAAAAATGAAAGAAGAAAAGAATAGAATAAAATAAAAAAACTGGAAAAATGAGAGAGAGAGAAAAAAAAAGAAAAAATGAAGACCAAACAAGAAAAGGTAGAATGAAAGGAAAGCAACAGAAGGAAAAATGAAAAATAAAGAAAAGAAATAAAAAAACTAAGGAGGAAAAATAAGGAAAAGCAAAAAAGGAAACAAAGAAAGAGAAAAGACAACAAAGAAAAAAACATTAAAAAAACAAGCTTCCCCCTTAGGTCCTAAGGAAGCATCTCAGGTTGCCGGTGCTCATCTATCAATCACCTAACAGCCTGCCCTCCACAGGTAAGTTACCTGGTATTAGCAAATATATTAAGGAATAAAAAAGCTAAAATGAAATAAAGTGATAAAAAATAAAAAATAGCAGACTGAAAAACCTACAACAAAAGAAATCTTGGTCTTTAAGTCCCCTGTCATGAGGTGCCGACTGGGTGCCCGACACCAGGTGGATGACTCTCTGAATCCCTTTTGGAATCGAATGATGGACCTGGTATATGTGAGGCAGGCGTTCCTTCACTGAGTTATACCCCCTCAACAGGTTAGATAGGTTCTGAAACCTGATCTGGCTCTCCTGCCCCTTTCCCTCAGGCAAGTTGGGCTTCTAAGCCATTGGGCTTCCTTCTCTCCTGGGCTGGTTAGGTGCCTGTCTCTGCCTACCTCCTCACTGACCTAGTTCTCTCTCCCAGGACATTTGGGTGTGACAGCCTGCCTGATCAGATTTCCCCTCTCCCTGGGGCCACTTCAGTGCTGGCTGGGGTCTTTTTTAAGGTTCAGAGAAAAGCTTAGCTGGCCAAACTCACTAAAGAGAAGCCACTCTCTGCCCCCCACCAGACCCCTCTTTCTCCCAGGGAGAATATCCTTTCCCACTCAGTTGGCTGCAGTGAGCCAGGAGTTTTACCGAGGCTATTCACCTTGAGGGTGGGGTATATGTGCCATTCCCAGCCACAGGGGTGAGTAACTCACGGCTTTCGTTTGGTCTCTTTGTCTCTCTGTCCCTCTCCTTCCTGGATGATGTGCAGCACTCTCCTGGTCTGCCAATTCCCAAAGCATCTCACTCAAGCCCTCTATTTACTTCTTAATAGCCAATACCTTGTTACTCCAATCCCCTGTATATTAAAATTTCATGTTCAAATTACTGTGCATTTTGTGTCTCCTGACTGATAAAGGCCTTATTAGCTTAAAAGGGATTAATATGGTACAGAATAGTTTATTAACATTTTCTGTATTGCTATATCTGACAAAAGGAGAGATATTTATAAAGTGTTTATCTGACTTTCATTTATGACTGTTCAGTCTTTCCCCAGGCATCTTGTGAGAAGACTGTAAGAAACTGCTAGCTACCTATTATAAAAACCATTTCACTTTCTTCCTTAATAAAGGTATCCTGATTTTTAGGTGGGAACAATGTTCCTCTAGAACAAAAAGTTTCTGCTTCCCAACTCTCCTTTTCATCAGCAAGTGATTATGTAACTAAATTCTGGCCACTGTCATGTTTAAGGCAGGATGTTACTAAAGGGAGCTAACCTAACTGGGTTTTGTACCTGTCTGCCTTTCCTTTGTCTTCCTGCTTGCAGCGTGATATGATGGCTAGAGCCACCACAGTCCTCTTGAATCATGAGGTGCTCTGAGGATGGAAACCACGCAGTAGACAGTGGAACAGAAATCTTTAGTAATACTATACAACACTGGAGCCAATTCTTCCATTCTATTTTTAACCTGTTTAAAGCCACTATTTTTTTTAGGTTTTCCGTTGTTTGCATCTAAATCTAATTCCAAGTCATACAGACTGATTATTCTCGGTCTTGAATCTGGTTTTTCTCATCTGTCTGGCCTAATATCATAATAGCATAACAATATTGTGACAACATCAAATAAATGAAAACTGAGCATCTGTGCCAGATTTTCTTTCCCAAAGCTGTTGTAGTAGCCAGTAATTTTCTAGGGCTTGGTAAGCACTCTATGCAGGGCACTGCTACCTGCAGGAAGAGATGCCATGGAAGCAATGCTCAGAGAGCTTTAGGAAGGCGCCGTTGTTAGAAATCACATGTGTTTTCACCCTCTCCAGTCATAACCGCATAATTTTATGTTCTTATTTCCAACCAATTTCTAGGGGGAAGCATGCATGTATACTGGATTTATTCTGCTTTTTTCTCAAGGAAATGATTGCTTATATTTGTAGAGTCACCAAAACAATATATCTGAAACATCAAAGTGACATAACACTCACCTATTTAAAATATTTTAAAGGACTCCTTAAAGTTTAGGAAGTTATAATGTCACCTTTCCCTAGTATTTATTATTGAGATTTTTTTTCACCCTATTTTAGCATTAGTCATTTCAAAGAGAAATGGGAGAGGGGGTTACTTCCAGTTAGGTTGTAGAAAGATTGTGCAAGACCTCCACTTCTATGGTAACAATAAGAAAGGAAATGGATAAAGTAGACAAAAATAGATATCTTGCTTTTCTATGAAACTATAAAAATTCTGAATCAAGAAATCTGTGTTGAACTAAATTCCAGAGGACTAGTATTTTATAGGCAATCTGTGCGAGCTTCCAAACCTAAGAACTATTGCCTGATCTGGGTGCAGGCAGGTGGAACAGCAGACCTGCCATACATGAAGAGACTTTGCATTCTCTTTCAAGAAGAAACTAACCAATTCCTAAAAATGTTAAATAATTTTCAAGAAACAAAAATATCATAAATAAAGAAAAGCAAAATTTCATCAGAGGAATAAAAACTCTAAGAGAAACTTCAGCGGAAATTTTAGAAAGGAAAATATAACATTTGAAACCAAATATTTATTGCGTGATTTAACTGCACAGGAAAGAATGATTTAAACACAGTTTAATAGAAATTCACAAAAATGATGGAAAATGTAATGGAAAATATTATCAAAGCATAAGTGATCTGTGGATATCAAGAGTGTACATAGAAAAGAAAAAATAGGGCAAAAAAGAAATGCAAGACATCTCATGTTTGAAATTTGATGAAGAATATAATTCAAGAAGTTCAGTAAATCTCAAGTAGAATAATGCCACAAACCTAAACCTAGGCACATCATAGTTATATTGCTGAAAACAAACAAACAAACAAAAAATGAAGAGATTATCTTAAAAGCAACCAGAGAAATACCTGTATTCTACTGAAAAAAAATGTGATAGAAAAATGATGGCAAACTTCTCATCAGAATAACTGGAAGTCAGAATACATTGGAATGACACTGAAGAAAATAACACTGAAGAAAATAAAGAAAAAGAAAAATTCACTGTACAATTCTATACACAGCAAATAATTGATATTTGAACAAACTAACATTTTTGTTATTGATGGTCAAGATACTTAAAACATTGTGCTTGTGTTCCACATTTAGTTTTAACTTTATTTTTTATTCATGTAAGTGAGAAGAAAATCTTACTAACCTGATAGTTCTATCTTTCTCTTTGTATCCCTCCTAAGAGATTGAGTTTGATTGACTCTGAATCTGTGACATTAATTAGCTCAAGTTGACTCTGGGCAGAGATAGAGATGCACATGAATAGTTCTTTTTGCCACTTCCTTCCATTCATGGGACTGGAATGATAGTAAGGCCAGACCTAGATCAATTTGCTTCCTCTCTTTAGCTTCTTTCCCACTTCTATCTGAGCAAACTGGGCCACCGTGTTCATGTGTTCTGTTTTCTTCCTTTCATTTGCTTTTTCATTTGGGGAGGCAGAGGGGCTACTTAGGGGTGGGATGGGAACTGGTCTCATTTTTTGAAAAGTTCCAGTTTAAACCTCGTGTTCACACTCAGTTTTTCAGAAAGCTGTGAACTGGGTTCTAACCCATTCAATATTAAGTGATCACTGCCTCCTTTGGGCATTTCATGCGGAAAGGAGTTATTGTCAAGTCCGAATATCACCATTTCTGTGTGCTTTCACCCAAGAATCAGAACATGTTGCCATGGTGGACAATGATTTTAATAATAGCATCAGAAAACCACAATTACATGGATATCAAATGATAAATGTGTTCCTAAGTACTGAGTACTTATTTAATAAAATAAACTTACATTGAAATAATTTTGTACAATGTTATGATTAGTTTTATTTTGATTTTGATTTTGGCTTATCCATGACCTTCTCCACACCATTATCCCAGTTAATCAAGTTGAAATTGGCATTTCCATGCACCCATTATAAAATATTAATAATAATGAACTTGACATATTATAAAATCCTGAAATATTTTATGGTTTTTCTAAGAAAGATTAAGTTGCACTTAACATAGTTTTAGTAGCATTAAAAGAGTACTATAGATATAATAACATTCATTCAAAAAGGAAATTGCATTCTACACATTTTTACTAGATTATTTTATTAAGTACTCTTAATTTCTTTACTGTCCTAAAAGGAAAATTAACTCTATTACAGATTTAGGTAAAAAAAATGCAAATAAGAGAGAAATAATGAATACTTCCCAGAATCAATAACCCAAAACACAAAATTTTCTTTCGAATATAATATCTTAAATGCAAAAATGAGATAATTAGGAATTAAAGAGGAAAATTCAAATTTCCAATTAAAGTCCTTACTGATAAACCTACAGGCACCATATACTATCCATTTGCTGGCCAAGTAGCTCAGATTCTTTTCCAAACCTAATATCTATAAAAGGCTCAATGAAATTAATAGACCTATTCATTTCAATGGGAATATATTACATTGAGAATGACTCCATGAATTCATTATGGATGAATAGCTAACATATCATTCAATTCATATCTTCTCCTTCTACTAATGCAATAAATACTTGGTGCCCACTGAGTAGGTTGTAATAAACCAACATAAAGTATGCCTATTTTAAAAACTGTCAAACAAGAAACCAAAACTTTCTTCAGTATTTGTTTCTATAAGTATGTTATAAATGCAATAAAAATAGATGTTTGGTTATTTCTAGGATAGTACACTTGCAGTAATGTTTTGAATTATTTGGAAAGCATAAACATATTAACATTTTGGCTAAATTTCAGAATGTATTATAGTACATTGAAAGTCATGCCCACTAGAGAGTGATTTCTCCAAGGAGAGATTATATCATATATAGGTCAGAATGATGCCTAAAAAGTATTGAAGAAAGACCAGTGTAGCTCAACAAAATCTACTGTTTCTTGTCTTCCATGGTAGCATCCTGGATCTAGTCTACAAATATGTATAAAAGAAACCCATGGTATATAATGGATTTCACATAGGGGGTTGAGGCTTTAAAACTTTCAAATTTTTCAGAATAAATTTATAGTGAAAATTATTTTGCTTATGTCCCAGGATCCCATTAGGATTTGTAAAGATTTTACAGAACTGTGTTTGAAAAGAATGAATATATACAAACTAAAAATCCACATGAGAACAAACAAACTGGTACTTTCGAATAGAGTATGGAGAAAGGAATTTGATATTAAACTTCCTGGAAAAACTACCGATTGATAATAGATATGAAATGTTATCCTTACTTGAATCCTGGCAATACAGATTTATGTCAGGCCATCCTAGACTTTGTTCTTTTATATAGATTTGCAGGCTTGAATAACACAATAAAGATGTAAATAATTGGCATCAGTATTAACATGCAGTATATTATGGCTCATGTTGTTAAAAGATTTGTTGCCAAAGGATTTAACCTGCTAAGTGGGGTGTGTGACTTTCTTCATTTGATTCACTTTCAAAATAAGATAGTGTTTCTGAGCAGTCTATCCAGTAACAAATATTCCTAGTTTAGGTATGTTTCTCTGTAAATATATCCAGAGGAGAGAGAATATAAATGAAAGGCTCACGCAGAGTGACCATGCTAACTGAGAGCCCAAATGTGCAAAATGATTCTTTTTTGTATTTCAATGGTGTAAGTAAATCAATAACAGTCCTGTCACAGGCTACAGAAGGCTTTCCTTCTTAGCATTCAATAGACATGGACTTAAGGAATTCTTAACATTATTCAGTTGCTATGTTTCTAAAGAGTAAATTAAATGGAAATCAATAAATACACTAGAGAAGTCTACTATTTCATGTATGTATTTATGTGGATGTGTGTGTGTGCTTGTGTGTGGAATCTCTATAAAATACTGAATTATATAATAAAGGCATGGCTTACCTCTTCATGCAAATGTCCATTAAGATGTTCACATGTCATATTTAATCAGAAGAATTTTAAAGCATCTTTTGGAAATGGAATTGTCAAAACCTCGTGAGAGAAGTGAGGCAGGATAGAATAGGGACCTGAGGAGGAAGGAGACAGAAAGCCTAATAAGCTTGAGGCATTGGCCTGTTTACTGGCACTAGCCTATTGAGTAACACAGGCAAGTTAGGAAGGGGCTGCTCACACACCCTGAAGCTTGCAGCACACACCCAAAGGCTGCGTTATCAGAAGGCAGCCAGCAAAGAAGGAAGGGGCGAGAGGAGCATCACCACCACCCACCCACTTAGTTTTCAGGCTACCCCACAGCTCAAGAACAATGATATCAGGCCTCATGGACAGTGACCAGAGGCTAATCACCACCACTCAACACACCCTGCAGAGGTCTTGGACAGGAGCCAGAAGCCAATCACTACGGGATAGCACCCCCTACACCCTTAGGCACCTCAGACCCTCAGGTCCTGGCACTTTAAGCCTTTGCTTATCAGCACAGACCCTGGAGTCCTGTATCTCCATAAAACAGGGGCCCCCAGGGAAGAACTTCACATTTCTCCCCCTGGAGAATGCCCACTTTCATCTCTCTGAAGATGTACTTCTGTTCTTTTGCTTTATCCCCAATAAGTCCTCCGCTTGTTTAATTAATTTGTGACTCATCCCTAAATTCTTTCTTAGGACAAAGCCAAGAACCTAGACACCTGAACACCATCTCCGATAGCAGAAGTACTTTAAAACCTCTGTCATATTGAATCAACACACATGTTGAGGTTTACTGAGAGTCTTCCTCATGTCGCCAGCTCCTTTAGACTGTTTTTCTTTCCGAGGTTTCAGGCAAAAGAACATCATAGTATGTTATCCCTTCTCAGAATGTAACAGTTGGCTTAAATAAAAATTTCCAAACCATGTAAGAAAAGTGCTGTGACTCTCTCTTTTAACAGGAGATGGTCCTTAACTTTTCGGAAGGTATTTTCACCCTTCTGAGAAAAGAATAGGTGTTAAGAAATGTTTAATATTTTAATTTCTGCTGTGTAAACCTCTTCAACAAATGTGAGTGTGATTTTGTTGTTGCTGTTGCTGCTATCGTGGTTTGTTTCTTTGGGGATCTTGAGTACCCTGACCTGGCTCCCTGATTGCTATCACTAGTGCAGCCGAAACTGGGAGACATTATACTGACTGAGGCATGCCGCGTACAAAGCCCTGGAAGCGTAATCCAATGACGAATCACAAAATGTACAGCAAACCACCTCCAGCCAGCCCACCCTTACACAACTACAACACAGATACCGCCAGCCCAGCAGCAGCAGCAGCACTCGGGGAATTTCTTAATATGGGGCAAAGACAGTTGGCAGTGTTTGTCTTTAAAAGATCGACCCCATTTCTCTTCCATGGAAACCAATTCCCAAAAGCCTACCTGACATTGTGCTGATAGGTTTCTGTGCTTGCCAGTAAAATAACTTCCCGAAACACTCCGTCTTTAGTGTCTAGGTAGAGACAAAGAATAACTCCATTAAGACCTCAAGTGGAGAAAAATGATTCATTAGAGATAGGAATCCATAGCTGAAAGTGACCAGGAAAACTGTTAGCCTCCTGGAATTTGCTGATGCCTGCGAGGCTTGTGTTTTCTCACAGGCTATAGGGTGGGGTGTGGGGCCAATGTGCTCTTTCTCTGAGATGCAGTGTTACTCTGGCTGACATGTAGAATTAAAATGAGCAAATACTCCCCAAAATAGGAAAATTTGCCTTTTTCAGTCTTTGGAGTTTACCTTACTGACATTTAAGTTTCATATCATTTGAAAAATAGAATTGTCAGAGAAGAGGATGACAAGCTTTTGCAAGAAAGAAATGTCACACTGAAAAATATGTGAAATATCTCATGGAAACAGGAGTTCTACCTGGCACTTTCCCCCTCTACTTTATTTAAGGACTTGTAAAAATATTGGGTGAATGATATATTGATCACACTACACAGATAAGTAACCAGAAGAATGTTAGAAAATATGGCACATTATATAAACACCCAGGCTTTTAAAGTTTAAGTTTAGTGACCTTACTAACACCATTACTTTAAGTAATTCTGGGAGACTTGGAATTCCTGATGAATTTGCCAACAATGTATGACTATTAGGATTCTGTCAGGGTGATGCAGGGGAAAGCTTTTCTAGATTGTTCTGTTCATATGCCAGTGGTCCTCTTCTCTGTGTTATCTCTCAGTGAGGAGCATTTAGATAAGAATCAACTACAAAAGGATTCTGATCATAAATTTCTGAGTTGATTGAGTGATGATATCTGAGCAACACAGAGGTTCTCTATAAAGCATCTGGGCACAGTGTGTAGCAGATAGTCTCCCTCTGGTTGAAAGCCAGAGGCAATAAATTTATTTAATACCTTTGAATTTTATGGGTTTCTCCTGAAGAATTTCCCTTACATAAATGATGCCCTGAATGTGTGCTATGTTTACTTAACTCAGACTTATTTAAACTTCAGATTTCAATAGTGACTATCTTTTATTACTCAACAATGGTTGAAAGCAGGAGCTGGAAATGTGCTTTGTGGAAATACATATATTTTGTACAGAGAATTGCCTAACAGTTTTTTCTCCCATAACTGGGCCTGGCAGATAGCATTATGAATTTCTGCTGAGCTGGCAGGAGGATTCAGAACTCAGTCTACTTTCTCCTTTAAATTCTGATTTAGAAGAACTGAAGGTAGTTCTCCAGGGCACACATCCTTTAGAAACTGCCAGGGATGTATCTACACCTGGAATAGAAACCTTTAATCATTTTCCTTTAAAAATTACTAAAAATTTTAATATTCCTGTTTGGTGCTCAGTGTCAAATTTGGGTGCCTGTCCAGCTTCTAGAAAAACAGAGTGTTCCTTTTTTAAAAGATTATCAAAGGGAAGCAGATGTAGCTCAAGTGGTTGGGCTCCCATTTACCATGTGGGAGGCCCCGGGTTCAATTCCTGAGGCCTCCTGGTGAAGGCAAGCCGGCCCGCGTGGCGCGGTGAGTGGACGGTCCGTGCGGCTCACTGGTGCAGCAAGATGACGCAACAAAGGGAGACCAGAAAAATGCACAGCAAATGGACATAGCGCAAGCAGCAAGAGGGGGATAAATGAAAAAATAAAATAAATCTTAAAAAAAAAGATCATCAAAGACACTTTTGGGGGGGATTGGAAAGACATGGGTATATTTGAAGTTCAGTCTCCTTGAGAAAAATATTTAACACTAATTATTTTTCAATAATATAGATGTGAAATTACTCCTAAGGAGAACTTACTCCTGGGCAATCTATACAGAAAGCAGGAATTGTAATGCTGATAACCTAAAACTTAAGACTTGGATAAATCTGGTAAAGCACCTAATTGCTAAAGCTCTGGCATCTCCTTGAAGAGTTGCTTGTTGGTCAGAAGAGGAACAAAACTTGATTCTCTCATGTTCTTCCATTCCAAGGCCCCTCATTAATGTTTGCTAATGCTAATGCTAATGCTAAAGTAGTCCCTTGGCAGTGACTTTGCTGGGTGCAATCCCTGCAATAACTTCCAGAGTCCGATGGATGAGTAGCTTATCAATTGGGGATTGCCAAAAGCTGATGCATGTGGTCACCACAGCAAGGTTGGGTGGCTCAATGGACAGGAGAGAGAACCACCTAGACCTCTCCCCTAGTTCAAACTGGCTCTTAATGGCCAGCTCTTTGGCTGGCAGTCCTTTCAAGTGAGCAACAGTTATTCCCTCACACCTCAGGGATGGCACCCCTCACCTCTTGGTGGCATTTTGTAGAAGGTTGACCAGATTGTGAGCATCCTCTTTTGAAGGCATGTGTGTGCATGTGTGCAGATGACCTGGTTTAAGCAAACAAAACCATTTTGGTGTACAATTAATTCAGTTTCTGTTTGTTGGTTTTTTTTGTTTGTTTGTTTGTTTGTTTGTTTAGACTAAATCTGAGGCTCCAGTTATAAAACTTAGTCAACTCTTAGTTTCAATATGTAACTAAAAGTTGACTAAGTTCTTTCTCCTGATTCCCCATATTGCCACATTTTATATACTATAAATTATGTAGTCTCTTGGAAAATATGAGATGAGAATTGTTTGCATTATATGATTGATGGGACATTTCAATTTAAAAAATCCAACCAGTTGATTTTCTTTTTAAATTAATGCTATAATATATTTTACACTACACTGTTTAGGTCATAAAAATCCCAGCTAAATTTGCTTTATTTAGTTTATTCCTAAAGGCAGAGTACAAGACATGAACTAGCTGACTTTGCCCTTGGCATCTATCAGGCCAGGCTATATTTAGTGAGAACAGGGTGTATTAGTCAGCCAAAGGGGTGCTGATGCACAATACCAGAAATTGGTTGGCTTTTATAAAGGGTATTTATTTGGGGTAGAAGTCCACAGTTACCAGGTCATAAAGCATAAGTTACTTCCCTCACCAAAGGCTATGGCCATGTGTTGGAGCAAGATGGCTGCTGACGTCTGCGAGGTTTCAGGCTTCTTGGGTTCCTCTCTTCCCGGGCTCTGTTTCTGTATGGGCTCAGCCCCTTTGTTTCCTCCACAAGGTTAGCTGTAGACTATGAGGCTCCCAAGGCTTTGCCTCTCTTCCACAAGTCCAGCTGTAGACTATCAGGTGAATGGCTCTTTTCTATCCTGGGGTCTTCTCCCCTTTCTCACGACCAAGCTCCTCCATCTGCTCACCTCCCCAGGCTACAGCATCAAAACTCTAACATGAGAACTCCAACTCAAAAAATTCTCCAACTCTGTCCTTTGCCATGCCTTTTATATTTGAGTCTCTGCCCACCAAGGGGTGGGGCTCAACACCCTACTGGAGTGGCCCAGTCAACTCCCTAATCATAACTTAATCATGTCCAGAGTAACAGACCAGTTTACAAGCATAATTCAATATTTATTTTTGGAATTCATAATTACATCAAACTGCCAAACTGCTATACAAAGTAAATTAGAGGAAGCAAGAAAACTTCAATGTCAACGTTTTTGCACCAGCCTCAGATCATCTTATGAGATTTATCACTTTCAGCAGCCTATCTTTTTAAAAATATATTTATGTGTAATTAAAGTATCTATCAAGAAACACTAGATTATGCTGCAGTAACAAACAATCCCCATTACAGTGGTTTAATACAAAAAAGTGTATTTGTTGCTCAATTACATGTCCATGGTTAGTCAGATGATTAGCATATCATATACCCTCAGAAATGATCCACCATTTCTAATGATATGGTCTTGGCCATACTAGAGGGAAAGAGAACCCTTGTGGTAATCAAAGACATCCACCCAGAGTGGTATATATTATTGTTTCTTCTATATCATTGATCAAAATATTCATATAATCTTGCCCAAACTCAAGGGGATCAGGAAGCACAATACTAATCTGTCCCAGAATTTAAAGAACTGGAAATAATAGCAACTAGCACTAATGAGCAGCGTAATGAGTAAGCATAATCTCTTAGGTTGTCAATTAGACCAGCCATCCAAAGAAGCTATCTCATCCATTAAAACCATTGGTTATCTATCTGTTTTGTTAAAAGCCCTGTTTCCTTGAACTTCCTACCTACACTTTCAAATATAGTGTCATACCTTCGAGATTGGTTGACCACACACTTTAAAGGAGAAGTATGTTAACCACAGTTAGAAAAGGACACCAAGATTTGGAACATGGAACTAAAAAAATATATATATATATTCCCATTATCTCATTATTCTATTCAGTTGTCCACTCTATTTAGCATGGTGTCTCTAATTAAGTAGAATTGTCTGCTGTCCTGACCTCACAATCGTATAGGGTGTTATTCCAGAAATAAGTAATTTCTCTTTGGAGCTCTACTGATGTTATATTATACTACTTAGAAGATCTTATACATCAATCTCAGCCCAATATTTTACCTAAGAGGAAAATCACTATAAAAGTATGTGTCCTCAATTGAAGCAGAAGCAAAATTTATACCTTAAACAAAATTTGATGTCACACCAGGGAAGGATGCATTCCACCTCTCTTTATTATTCTCCTTTGCTTTCATGAAGGCCTCTCCTCATAATTGAAAACTTTGGGGCTTGACAAACAAAAACAAAACTGGCTTATAACAGAGTTAGTATAATATCTGTGTTGAGGACTCACACACCTGTTTAGTTTCACATTTTCTTGCCAGTTTGTATGATGGAAATGGCAGCACAAAGTCAATGTGGTGTGACAGAAAGAGTACTGTATTTGGAGTGAGAAGAATTGGATTCCATTATTAGTATTCCAATTTACTAGCTATAGACTTAAAGTAAATCTCTTAGGCTTTTTCAATTTTTAGCTATCTATTTTTCTAAATCGAGATAACAATGAACTATATCACTATACCTCAAGAGATACTATTATGATCCAATTAGACAAAATATGTGAAAGTACTTAGGATACTAAAGGCAAATACAGACATGAGAGTATAAGCATAAGTCATGTACAATTACTTGTAATATTATAGTAAAATGAAAAATAGAAATTTAAAATACCTCTTTTTGTAACTCAATAAATATTGAGATTCCACATGGCTCTACCTGGAATCTTGTAAATCCCCAACATGAGGTTAAAACAAAAACAAGCCACCACTATTATAGATCATACCAGAAGGGAATCTTTCTACACTTGGTAAATGGAAAGTAGATATTGAGGAATGTGGATATGATTTTCTTTACACTGGGAAACATGAAAAGAAAAAGTTATTCATTTGATGAAATGGAAAAAAAAAACAGCAACTAAAAGGTAAACATCAAACTGGAAGCAATACCTTATTTAGCCTTGTTCTATGACTACATTTGTCATAGAACACATGGTCACACATGTGAATGCATATGAAAGTCTATACTTATAAATTTTATTTATAGATCTCTGTGATGTATGTTTTTTATAATATTCCTAATATTTAAAATGGTAATAATCTCAAAATTTTCAGCAATAATTCTCTAATCTTTCCTTCACTCCTGAATTTTTCTCAACTTGCAGCTACTCACAAGCCTCTTACCAAAATCTCAAAATTTTTCCAAAACTCCAGTCAACAGCAACTTTGTGCTCTCCATCTCTGTTCCACTCCCATTCTGTTACTAGGTAGATTTACCAAACATCCCTGATTAAATCCCACTAGCTTCCTCTTGTCTGCCAATAATTCTAATTCTTCATCACAACTGACTTATTGGGTGGCAAAGAGGAAAAATGAGAAAATGAAAAGAAAAAGCAAAGACACATGCAAAGAATAATTAATCATGACTCCCTCACATATAAAATCATATATAATGCAAGGTGGTAATGATTATGATGAAAATCTAAGAAAAGTACAAAATGGTAATTATATTAATTGGGGCTCTTGGTTTAAAATACCAGAAATTCAACTCTTAAGTGTCAGATGAAGGGTGATTATTTCTGCCAACATGTTCCCAGCTAAAACAAATGAAAAAAACCACAGATATTAAAATGTGATTTTTAGTTGTTGTTTTATATTTCCAGAAATGTCATTTATATGAAAAGCATGTTTTATTCTTGGGTTTAATTAGTATTTGGAATTTTCATTCCTCCAAGGTAATGAAAGAAGTCAAGTCAGATTAAAGAAGTTTATAATGGTCAAATATTTGTTTGCTAATTGTATTTTAGAGTATAACTTGCATTAAAGGTTTCAGTACGGTGATTATTCCTCAGAAAATAAAGCACACTATGGATAATTTCTTCGGAAAAATTGTTACTATTTTATTTTCTACCTGTTTTATGGCATCATTTAATGAGGTATTTGTCAATGAAATAATGATCCTATATTGACATATAAAATCACAGTAGATCCTGTTTCTTTGGTTTAAGTTTCTATTTTATTATTACTATTGTTAAATTTACAATACAGATATATTGAGAATTTCATATAGAATAAATATTATATAAATGTAAGAAATCATTTCTCTATAAATTTTATTCCATAATAGTGTACTTCCAAAAGGGAAATTTTTTTCAAATGTTAAAAATATACTGGAAGTCAGGAAAAATGAAGCAAGGTCATGGGGAAAAGTCATCAATGCAATACTTTGAAAGTATCGCCATTAGTGACAATAACTAAATTCATTGAGTTTTACTTGTCCTCCAGTGATTATCCAATTATTATTTTTAGCTAACTATGCATTTGAGATAAGGGATAGGTCAATATAACACCAAAGACTTTTAATAGTAAAAAAAAAAAATGTTTAATTTTTTTGTTTTTTCCCACTTTTTGAATATCCCAATCCTTTAATTTTATTTTATTTTTAGTGCTTGTCTTTTTAAGTGTCCATGTATTTTATCTCTTACATTTAAACTTATCATTATTATTTCATTTTCCTATTAATTGTATTTGGCTATTATATGGGCTTCATCTTCAAGGAAGATTTAGGTCACAGAAGGGTTACAATGGGGGCAGGAGAGGATCATTGGTGGGGGGTGTCAGGGATGGGGGTTTCACGGGAGGAAGTTCACCTAAATATACATGAAAGATATATTAAATTGTTCAAATGATCAAGGGGTGGGGCATGGTCACAGTGGGTAGACAATCACTCAATAAATGAGGGAGTACTGAATTCCCAGCCTGGAGAGCTTTTCCACATTCTCCAAGGGAGCAGCAACAGTTCCCCGAATGCAGGGGCAGTGTCTGGCAAAGGAGGATGATCCACTGATGGGCTCTTGTTATTGATGACTAGCCTTACG
>JAQZBX010005887.1:0-54905 GCA_029593785.1 Cabassous unicinctus
ATGGGGGGGGGTGGAATGTTTGACCTTAAGTTCAGGGTAGGAAAAGAAAGTAATTCATTTGCTTTTTCTAGTACATCATAATTTCGATTCTGATAGTCCATCAAAGTTGGAAGCAAGATGAATATTTTGTCACATTTCCATCGCACTCACTCTACTCGTCACTGAAAACCGGAAGTGAAATACATGTTCACTGACATATTGTAAAATTTTAATGATTGAGATTCTCAGAGGAGAGTAATCCCAATCCAAAATGATGAAAAAATTGAAAATAAAGAATTCTAAATTATTTAAGAAATGTAATTATGTAACTTTTAAGGACATACAGTAACTGCATATAGGTTAACAATGTGTTTATTAGACACTTTGATTTAGTATCATGAAATTTTAGAGTTGAAAAGGATCTTCAGATATTTAATCTAGTGGGATTTGTTTGTAATCCTTTTTTCACAAATGCAGCCTTCTGTAAATGAGTGATGGGCCCAGAGCCGTGTCCTTACCTCTTTAATACCCCATACCAACATCCTCAAACCCCACTATGATCTTTCAAGCTACTTTTAGAACACTAGATGTAAAGGTATTACTATGTGTTAAACTTACTGGTCTCATCCAACACCTTCACTTTACAGATAAAGAAACTGAGGTATGGTGAGGTTATGTGACTTGCCGAGGTTCACTCATCAAGAAAGAAGGAAACCAGATTTAGTCCAGGTTTTCTAATTCCCAGGTCAATATTCTTTATATGTCACCATTAATAAAATATAAAATAAGTTTTTCTGAAATACTTGAACCCTGAAATCATTATACTGATTTATATAACATGAGGAAATAACTTTCCATGACTCTTCATGGGTAAAGAGACAGTGTCATCCATTTAGTATTTTGCTTCCATAAAAATATCTAGTTGAGTTTTTGGGACATCTAGATGGCTTACTAGTTTTTAGAGCTTTTATTACCTCTATCTCAGTTTTTTTTTTAAATTTTTATTGTGGTATGATATACAACATAACATTTCCCATTTTAACCACTTTCAAGTATACAATTAAGTGGTGTTAATTACATTCACAATGATGTGCTGTCATCACCACCATCCATTACCAAAACTTTTCCATCACCCCAAAGAGCAACTCTGAAGCCATTAAACATTAACTCCCCAATCCCTATTGCTACTCTTACCCCTACCCCTGGTGACATGTAATCATCTTTCTGTCTCTGTGAATTTGTATGTTCTGGGTTTTTTTTATTTGTTTGTTTGTTGTTGTTGTTATTTTTTTTGAGGAAATACCGGGCATTAAATCTAGGACCTCATTGGAGGGAAGCAGGAGCTCAACCACTGAGCTACATCTCCTCAGTGAGAGAGTTGGTTTGGTTTTGTTTTTCTTTTTTTCGTTTGTTTTTAGGAGGTATTGGGGATTCAACACAGGACCTCGTACATGGAAAGCAGGCACTCAACCACTTGAGCTACATCCACTTCCCTCTGGTTTTTTCATATAATTGAAATCATACACTATGAGTCTTCTTGTACCTGGCTTATTTCACTCAACATGGTGTTTTCAGGGTTCATCCATATTGTAGCATATTGCAGAATTTCATTCTTTTTGTGGCTGAATAATATTCCATTGTGTGTGTGTGTGTGTGTGTGTGTGTGTGTGTGTATACACATTTTGTTTTTCCATTCGTTCATTGATGGACACTTATGTTACTTCCACCTTTTGGCCATTTTGACTAATGCCACTATGAACATTGATGTACAGATATCTGTCCAAGTCCCTGCTTTTAGTTCTTTAGGGTATATACTTTCTTAGGAATCACCAAACTTTCCCACAATGGCTGCACCATTTCACATTCCCACCAACAATGCATGAGGGTTCCTATTTCTCTGAATACCCCTTGTTATTTTCCCTTTTTAAAAAAATTATAGCCATTCTTGTGGGTGTGAGATGGTATCTTATTGTGATTTTGATTTGCATTTTCCAAATGTCTAATGATGTTAGCATCTTAGCTCAGTTATTTTTGTTGCACCCATCTGTCTCCCTTTCAATAATACTCTGACAGATGATAGGCCTATATATCTAATTTCAGGAAAGAGAAGAAAGGAGAAAGTTTGGAACTATATAGCCAAACTATACAGGCCCGACTTGGGGATCTTCTGAAGGAAGAGAGAAGGAACCCAGGAAGCTAGTCCTTAAGTATCAGAACTTCCCTCAGAGGATTAATGGAGTACCTCAGGGTTACCTAGCTTCCCCATTGAAAGGGAGAGCAGTGGAAGTGAAGCAGGAGGGTATTACAAAAGGTAATAGAGACTTTTGTAACACTTTATTGTTACATGCTGTTATATTGAGCAAACCAAGGGGTTACTTTATCTAAGGTTGCATCCAGTTTTCAGATTCTATTGTCAGACTATTATTTGCGTTTTCACAACTCTTGTATGAAGGTACATATTCACAGTTTGTGAGCTAAGCCTTTTTCATTTTTGTTCAATTCACTCTTAACAAATCAACTAAGAGCATTTCTATTGGGTATAATAATTTTTAAAATTTCTTTTAAATCAGAAATTCTGTAGATTGAAGTCCATGGCTTCCTTATTCTTGAACTAATATTTTTCCTCAAAAAGGTTGTTAAAATATTGGCCCAAACAATACATAGTTAGAAATGGTAACCCCTATTTCATTAGAGTAGTTGGGTGTTAATATATTCTAGAGTAAAAATAGTATTTTTAAATGACTTTTTAAAAGAGTTCTGTAACCAAACATTAGAAGTAATTTTGGATCATGAAGTGTAGCAGCCAGAATCTTCGGTATTTGGGTGCAAAGAAAGGCAGTCTAGCCTCAGACCTTATTGACTCTAAAGTTTCCTCCTTCTAAACTAGTTGAGCTCATTCATTGAGCTAATTTTTTTTTCATTTATTTGAGGGTTAATTAGCTGGTTTCCCTTTTGTTAGTGGTTGCTACTATTCCCAAAAGGCCTTCACTTCTTGTTAAAAAATTTTTAGAAGAGTTATGAAAATATTCTGAAGACCTCTTCACATCAAAAGGAAACAAAGAGGGGATGTCTAATGTATAAACAGGAAGAAGGTAAGATTTTCATATCCTCTTGATCAGTAAGAGGAGCAGTAAGATTGCAGACCCCATGGCACGATTTCCTATATAACCAGCTTTCCATGGGCATGTTCTCTTGCTACTCTAAAGCAGTTTTTCTTTCTGGCATCAAAGCCCCAGCAGGTGACACAAATTATATAATGTACAGTAAGGTCATATACAGTATGGATAATTATATGTGGTACAATGAATATTTCTTAATATGTCACAAGGAAAATATAAACTTTTTAAGGATTTGAATTTCAAGAAGGAATTTAAGGAAATTTCAGTGGATAAGTAACTCTTTATCTAGCTGGGAGAGATTAGGTCCATGTTTTCTGGGTCTTCTCTGTCCCATGTTGCTTAGGAGTACCTTTAGCAAGAAGGGAAAAGGAATAAAAATAAATTACTTGAAAATAAAACAAATAACCAATCAAAATTTAAAAAAAATAAATAAATTACTTGAGTCTGCTTTGCAGTTGTGGAAAAGACTTTGAAGTTAATTATTAAAATGTGATTTTAATATCTTATGTATTCATATAGTATCAGATTCCCTATTGTATGATACAGAATTCGTTTTCAGTTTTTTATGTATTCTAATATTTAATCAGATTTTACATGTGATGCCTTTATCAACAATTAGTAGATTAGTACATTTATGCCTATGGTCAGTAAATGGTTTGAATGTTAACTTGATGGGAGTGGATGTAGCTCAGTGATTGAGTGCCTGCTTCCTACATATGAGACCCCAGTTCAATCCCCCGTGCCTCCTAAAAAACAAACAAACAAAAAAATGAATGTTGAATTGTCATGCCTAAAGTTGATATGATTGTTTTTCACCAGTATCACCTTCCTCCCAAATTTCCTTTTTGTGGTAGGAAAAAACCATCCTTTCAATCAATCAAATTAGAAATATGACATCTTTTCTCATCCTTCATTTCATGCATCCTTTATCATTGAGACCTATCCATTTCACCTTTGAAATGTCCACATTTCCATCCCCTTCCTATTACTAACACCCTAGATCAGCCCTAGTTCAGTAGCATATCACTTCTTACTTGAACTACTACAGTAGTCTTCTAACTAGTTTCCCTGACTTCTGCATTTTTTGAGGACTGTATCCTTCATTTGGGTTGAGTGGTTTGGACTTTTGATTTTTATTGCCACAAAAAATAGCCCACAAATGGGGAAGCAACAGAGTATACGATGAATCATATGCTGTCAGATGTTAATTGGGCTACTGAAAGTTAGAGGAGAAGGAAAATGCAAAGAGAGAAATGTGAGAAGTAGCTACTAGGTAATTCAACCAAGACACAGGCTTTCACTTCATCTAAAAATTACTTTTTCAAGATAAAATAAATACTGAAATTTTCCTTATTTTCATTAAACATAACTGAATCCAGATTTATCTGACTTTCTTGTTTTGGTAAATGTGAGTTTTCAAATGACAGCAGTCATGTTTTTAAATATTTAAATCAGCCCATAGCACATTTAGGAACTTTAGAAGTTTCTAAATATACCTGAGGATGTAGAGATATACAAGATGAGGTTTTGAATGAAATCTCCTATCAGGCCAGCTTTTGTTTTTATTTCTATTTTTATTTTTTGAGGGTATTCAGGAAAAAATGAACAAGTATTAACTGTGATATACAAATTGAAATTGATGGTAACAGAAAAGAATGTATCTTAATCTCATGATTTTTACAAGAAAAATGCTGACAAAAGAATCAGTGGTGTAAAAAAGTACTTGTAGACTGCATTCATAAATATTGGCTAGATCAAGGGAAGTACTTTTTGATATCTGTATTTGGTATCCAGGTCCAGGCACCATTATTTAAAAGATACTTGACAGAGTGTATCCAGAGGAACATCTCCAGAATGATGGGGGACTGGAAAAACATACTGAGTTAGGAAAGTATGAAGGAATTGAAAATTTAGCCTACTATAGAAAAAGGGGAGAGGTTATCTTGAAATATTTAAGGGATTGGTATATGGAAGAGGGAATGAATTTATTTTCATGAATTAGAACCATTGTTCGAAAGTTACAAAGAGACAGATTTCAACTCAATATAAGGAAGAATTCTCAATACTTAGAATTATCTCCCAAAGGAGTAGACTGCCTTAAATTTGAGTTTTCTGGCACTGTAAGTATTGGAGCCACGAATCTCTAGTTCAGAGCAAAATGCAAATACTGTAAGTATGGTACAGGATATTTAAATGTTTGTAGGTTCCAAGGAGAGAGGGGACTTTTTTGCTTAGGGAAATCAGAAATACTTTGAGAATTCGGGGCCTCACAGTGGGATCTCCTTGTCACCTTTTTTTTTTGGATTCTCTTAAGTTTTTGGAATTAACCCTTCATTTGGGGATATTAGATATTAGCAAGATGGAAAGACTATAAATTCTTAGGAAAAAAATTCTCTTTTAGCCCCTTTCCCTCACTGTGATTAAATTCCAAATTTTTCCATGTTATTTCAAGCTCAAAAGCAATGTAGAGAGCACTGAAAGAGTTAAAAATATAAATATGATCCTGATACATAAGGTAGAATATAATTGAAGGGGATTAGCAGTGAATAAGGAAAAAGATTAACATTATGAACACTTATTTAGGAAAACAAAAATAAACTAAATCTGAATTGGGGAAGGAAGCCCTTGCAGAGACCTCTAAGAAGTCTCCCCCTTATATTTGGGGAGCATAAGTGTGACAATTTATGTTATAAAGAAAGATTATTTTCTGCTTTCTTTCTAATCCACAGAGGGAGAAGCTTTCCTCTTTGTAGTGATGAATGAGTTAAATGAGATACAGGCAGTCAGAACCACCACTCCATTTTCCTTCCTTAGGACTGGGACTTCTGGTTAGCAATTTCCAACGTCCTAGAAAGAAATGGATTAGAATCACTTCCCAAGACTGCTGATTCCTCAGTAGAAGATTCTGCTGTCTCTCTTAATTTGTCCGCAACATTTAATGGATGAAAGAAGGTATAAGGAATGTGACAAACTTGATGCTTTGGGGAGATAGCTGATTGGTTGAAGCTGGGACCTGTAAGCATGGACCAACTCATAGAACTCCTCTACGCTTTGGGCTTATAAAACTATGGTCTCTCCAACTAAACTAACATGCCAACAAGTAAAGCTCTCAATTGCTTATTTCACAAAATCTCTTCAGAAACCTGTTTTCCCTTTTATCGCCATTAAATCTGGGGAGAAAATGTGACAAAGATGATTTAGGTAGATTATTTCCTATATTTTGAGTTACTAGAAGGTTTTGCTTGAAATATAACCATCTTCTTTATTGTTCACTGTTCGCAGCATCCTAGATTCTTGGTAGATCATCCTTTACTATTATTTGTCACTTTATTTTTTTAAAGAAACAAGCCTTCCTGAATTCATTCCCATTTAGATGATGATTGTGGAAAATTATTTTTGAGTGCCTTATATGTTTTCCTTAAACACATAATTAAAGACTAATTTTGTTTCAATAGCTTACAGCAATAAGACAACTTCTAAAAGTGTATGTGTACAGAGGATTTCATTTTCTTCAGTATAGGGCGGGGCAGGGCAGAAAAAGCATACAAGAGGAATTGTCAGGTTAAAAAAATTCAGAATGAAAGGGAATAAATGAAGGTAAAGAGAAAAGAAGGAAGGTGAGGAGAATGAGAACCTCAAAGTTTAGTTGGGAGAAAGAAACAGACTTTCCCAAAAATACTGTATGTTACTTTTAATTAATCAGTTCTTCAAATGAAATTGTAATTTCTTTGCCTATTACATTTTTTTCTTTTTGCCGTACAACCACTTGGAAAGAAGAAAGAATGGCGAGGTGAGAAAGGCATCCCAGACATTATCTGGGATCTGCATCCACAAGGATAAAGAGAAGGGAATAAAAATCTTCAGCATCTAGGATTCTAGTTTTTATGGCTACCACACTGGAGTAGCTATCTTTGGTTAATTTGAGAATTCTTCCTTCCATCTGTTTTCCACTGTTAAGAATGTTAAGCTTTGACTGTTATTTAACATTTATTTGCATCTGTTTGTACTTAATCTGACATTTGGACACTCACTATTGGCAACCTCTTATCATTTTCGTTATTGCTTTGTGGTTTATAAAAAGAGACCAGGCAAGAGTAGGGTGAACTTGTACCTGGCAAAACTCTAAATTAAATGCCTTATATCTAAGGCCAAGAGGCAGGCAAGGCTTCAACCCTATCAATGTGTACTTGAAGATAGTATTTTTTAAATCTCCATTCTGTCTTTTGTATACATTGCTCCAGAGAAAGCTGGAAAGCAAGGCTTATGTTTTACTTGAAAAGTTTTACAGAACAGTGCATGAATTTCTCAAGTAAATGATTACACTAAATTTATATTCTTTCTTTGCAGGAAGTTGGTGAACCATCTAAAGAGGAAAAGGCTGTAGCCAAGTATCTTCGATTCAACTGTCCAACAAAGTCCACCAATATGATGGGTCACCGTGTTGATTATTTTATTGGTAGGATTATAGCAGTAAAATTATATTAATTTGACATTTGGACACTCACATATCTTAAGGAGATACCCAGATTTATAAACCTTTTTAAGGTGCTCTTTAAGTGTGATTAATGAAGCTGAATAATGGGCATATGGTGGAGGTTCATTATTCTATTCTTTCCTTTTATGACTGAAAATGTCTATTAAAATATATATATAAAGTTCTTTTTAATAACTAACATTTGTTAGAAATTTTTAAAATAGATTTTATTTTCTGTGTTGTTAATCCTACCTTTTGTTCAGATAGTGTATGTACTTAAGGTTAATCTTTTTATCAGACTCTGGAGTAGAACTTAGTGTGAAACAAGTCTTTCGGAACCAGTTTAGGAGGTTTGGTTCCTACTATTATCCAGACAACCTTATTAGAAGCTCATGTCATCTGTAATATTGTTCCATAGTTTATAAATAGTGGTTGAATTTGTCTATCTCATCAACTAAAATTGAATTCCCATTTTACAGAAGAAATTTCTTTATCTTCTCTTTCTTTAGTATTATGTTTAATGATTTCGATATTCATTAAACGTTTAGACAAAAATAGACCTGTCTATTCAGATCTGATATGTTTAGTTGCCTCTGGCAACAGCAGTAGATTGTTCACAGAGCTTATTCCTTAGTGGGTTACAGTAAAACTTAATGACAGAATTTTCATTACTATAGGGGGAGAGGCAGGGTTTTTTTGTTTATCCTATGTTTGATTGTGATTAGTTGAAAGAGTGATGTTTATGTGTTTTGAATTTTTTTTCTGTTTCGAGCCTTTCTCTCATTAGATTAGTTTATCTTGCTTTACTTAATATTTCTGAATGCCATTTATTTCCCAGCATTACTTTAAAAAGATGCTTTTCAGTATGTTTCACAAGTTGAGGTTTTGACAAGTTATTTATCATGATCAGACTTAATTTCTACATTGTTTTTTGTTTGTTTGTTTTTCCAAACACACTTCCGCTTCTCCTGTTTCTCCTCCCTTGGTAAACTCTAATCTACTTTCTATCTCTACAAATTTGCTATTTCTAACCATGTCTTGTGAGTGTTATCATTTAATATTAGTCCTTATGTGCTTTGCTTATTTCGCTGAGCAAAATGTTTTCAAGGTTCTTCCATGTCACAGCATGTCTCATAACTTCATTCATTCTTATGGCCTAAAATTCCATTGTATATATGTACCACATTTTGTTTATCCGTTCATTTGTTGATGGACACTTGGATTGTTTCCACCTTTTGGCTGTAATGAATAGTGCTGCTATAAACTTTGATGTACAAGTATCTGTTTGTGACCCTATTTTCACTTTCTTTGGGTATATATCTAGAAGTAGAATTGCTTGGTCATGTGATAATTCTATAATCAACTTTCTGAGGAACCACCATATTGTTTTCCACAGTAGCTACACCAGTTTACATTCCCACCAACAGTGCGTTATTCTCTGTATGCTTTGTAACACTTATTTTCCTTTGTTGTTGTTGTTTTTTTTCATAACAGCCATCCCTGTGGTGTGAAGTGATATTTCATTATGGTTTTGGTTTGCAATTCCCTAATGGCTAATGGTGTTGACCATCTTTTCATATGTTTTTTGGACATTTGTGTATCTTCTTTGGAGAAATATCTATGCAAGTCCTTCACCCATTTTTTAATTGGGTTGTTTGTCTTTTCCATGTTGCATTGTAAAAGTTCTTTCTATAATCTGGATATTTAGCCCTTATCTGATAAATGGTTGGCAGCTATTTTACCCATTCTGTAGGTTATCTTTTCACTTTCTTGATAATTTCCTTTGCACAAAAGTTTTTCATTTTTATGAAATCAAATTTATGTATTGTTTCTTTTGTGGTTTGTGCTTTTGATGTCATAACTAAGAATCTATTGCCAAATCTTGGGTCATGAAGATTTACCCTTATGTTACCTTCTAAGAGTTGTGTAGTTTTAGCTTTTATATTTAGGTATTTAATCCATTTTGAGCTAATTTTTTGTGAATGGTATGAGGTAGGGGTCTAACCTTATTCTTTTGCATGTGGATATCCAATTTTCCCAGCACCATTTTTTGAAGAGACTATTCTTTCCCTATTGCATGTACTTAACACCCTTGTTAAAAATCCATCATAGATGTGTGGGTCTATTTCTGGCCTTTTAATTACATTCCATTGATTTATTTGTCTGTCTTTACACCAGTAACATACTGTTTTGATCACTGTAGCTATGTAATTCCATTTGAAATCAGTTGGTATGAGTTCTCCAACTTTGTTCATCATTTTCAAAATTGTTTTTACCTATTCGGGGTCCCCTGCCATTCCGTATGACTATGAGGGTTGGTTTTTCCATTTCTGCGGAAAAGACTGCTGGAATTTTGATAAGGATTGCATTGAATTTCTATATTGCTTTGGGTAATATTGACATCTTAATAGTATTAAGTCTTCTAATCCATGAACATGGGATGTTGTGCCTCTTATTTAGGTCTTCTTTAATTTCCTTCAGCATTTTATAGTTTTCACTTGACAGTGTCTTTTGTAGCCTTGGTTAAATTTATTCCTAGATATATTTTTTTAGATACTCTTGTAAATGGAATTGTTTTCTTAATTTCATTTTCAGATTGTTCATTGCTAGTTTTTAGGAAAACAATTGATTTCTGTGTGTGGATTTTTGTACCCTGCCACTTTGCTGAACTCATTTATTAGTGATAATAGATTTCTTGTGGATTCCTTTGGATTTTCTATATATATGATCATGTCATCTATAAATGGAGATAATTTTCCTTCTTCCTTTCCAATTTGTATGTCTTTTTTTTTTACTTGCCCAATTGCTCTGGCTAGAACTTCTAAAACAATATTGAATAGCAGTGGTGAAAGTGGGCATCCTGATCTTAGGGGGGAAGCTTTTAAGTCTTTCATCATGTATGATGTTAGCCTTTCTTACGTTGAGAAGGTTCCCCAGTATTGCTACACTTCTCAGGTGTTTTCATCAAGAAAGGGTGCTGGATTTGTCACATGTCTTTTTCTGTGTCTATTGAGATAATTGTGGTTTTTTTTTCCTTCAGTCTATTTATGTGTAGTATATTACATAGATTGGTTTTCATATGTTGAGCCACCCTTGTGTTCCTGGGATAAATTTCACTTGGTCATGGTATATAATCTTTTTAATTATGCTGTTGGATTTGGTTTGCTAATATTTTGTTAAGGATTTTTGCAACTATATTCATAATGGAAATTGGTCTGTAATTTTCCTGTGATGTCTTTACCAGGCTTTGGTTTCAGAGTAATGCTGACCTCATAGAATGAATTAGGAAGTATTCCCTCCTCCTGAATTCTTCAGAAGAGTTCAGGAAGGATTGGTGTTCATTCATCTTTAAATGTTTGGTAGAATTGACCGGTGAAGCCATCTGGACCTGGAGTTGTCTTTGGTGGAAGATTTTTGATTATTGATTCAATCTAGGTGCTTGTAATAGGTCAGTCTCAGTAGTAGGCTGTTGTTTTCTATTTCTTCTGGAGTCAATTTAGGTAATTTGTATATTTATAGGAATTTTTCCATTTCTTCTAGATTACCTAATTTGTTGGTGTACAGTTGTTTATAGTATTCTGTTATAATTATTTTTATTTCTGTGAGGTCAGTAGTAATAGGACCATTTTCCTTTCTGATTTTAGTTATTTGTGTCTTTCTCTTTTTCCTTTGTCAGTCTAGCTAAAAGTTTATCAATTTTCTACATTGTTTACAAGTTTATTCCATTAAAAAGCTTTTGTCTTAGTAATTTTATCTTTGTTATATGAAATTGGGCTTAGTTTTATTTTCTGTTGCCAGAATGTTGGAATTTGCTTTATAAAACTTGAATTTGATAGACATGAATTCCCATCTGTACCAAGTTTAAAATAATAATTTTCTTCTTTTAGCTTCAAAAGCAGTGGATTGCCTTTTGGATTCAAAGTGGGCAAAGGCCAAGAAAGGAGAAGAAGCCTTATTTACAACCAGGGAGTCTGTGGTTGATTATTGCAACAGGTAGTGTTTATTTCTTAGTGAAGAATAATATAAATAGTTATTTTAAAATATATTCTGCATATTCCTGAAACTTTAACTATTTTCATCATTCAGTGCAGTGATATTATAACAGTTCAAACATAGCTTTACATGTAACTTGGATTTCTTTGATATCTTTGAAGATGTTTTTATTTTGGTGTTAGAATATTGTGTTTTTTAACTATGTAATTTTTATTTTTGTTTTCTATTACATTTGTACATTTTCCAGCCTGACAGGACGCTGAACTGAAGGTTTAGCAATAAAAATCATATTACCAGTGCCTACAGTGAACAAAAAGTTCTTTATTTTCTAGTTGGTTGGGGTATCTTTTCCCCAGAACTTTAGCAGGGATTCCTAATAACCTCATTGTCCCTGTTTTTTTAGTGCCCACACCCTGCATCATAAGCCAGACATCTTTCTCTATTTGTATTGTTTAGTGTTTGCTATTGCAGTACCTGCTTGTAAAAGCAAGACATCTGCAACATATGCCTTGTCTTTTCTTGAGGACTTCAAGATGAAAAATGGATATTTCAGTAACTGTGCAATGAATTTGTCTTCCAAAAAGAGGTTCTGGCCTTTTGAGGGTAACATCTAATCCTTTGAATTTCCCGAGATAGAAGTGTTTTTAATTCATGGTGAACCTGGGCCCAGTTGTCAAGGTGGGGCTAATCACACCTGTAGTCTTAGGGTGGGGCACTGGCTACACCAGAAACACCAACCATGTGATGAGGGGATTGAGGCTGTGAGCCATATCATGTCAGCCCAACCTTCCTGATCTCTGGAGATTGAGAAAACCTTCTTAAAACCATTATTTCACAACCTGGTTTCTTAAGCTCTGAAGAATTATCAAATATTTCATAAAATTCTTAGTTGCCAAAGATTAAAGTCACTAACGGACCTTTCAGAAACATTTCATTGTTGGGGTAGGAGTGAGCTAACAGTGTTACAGACTATTTCACTTTTCATTTTACTGCAATCTGTATAATTAGAATTAACTCTGAAGTGCAAATTTCTTCCTAGTTCCTGCCTGCCTCAAAATAGAATTATTTTTATATATGATGTAAAAATTAAGAGTTAGCTACAAATGCGGAAACGGGGGCTCAGAAAAGTTAGGCAACTTGCCCAAGGTCACATCCAGTAAATGGAAGAGCCAGTGCACTAAATTCAGCAGTCTGGCTCCCTAGTACATGCACTTAGTGACTGCACTCTACTGTCTCCTCCAACACAATGATCATACATTTTAATGGAGACAAAAATTAAAATTAAGATGAAAGATTCATCTGTCAGTACTATTATTTGGGTATTAAATCTGTGAGCCCAAATCTCTGAGGACAACAACCAGTACATTAATCTACATCTCCTAACCTTTTGGGAACCTTGGTGATAAGCCTTAAAAAGGTGAGTGCAGAGAATGTCCTAGAGACACACATTTCATTGTATGTTATTCCTGTTTGTGTCAGGTTAATCTACTTTGTGTCATTTCTGCACTAAAATAAAGGAAAGAAGCATAACTATATTAAAGTCGTCAGAGCAGCTTCTGAGACAACCACAGAGGCCCCCATTATGGCCAGCCCTTATGAGTTCCTGCCCCACCACAGACACAACCACAAAGGGACTCTTTTCCAGTCTCATTTTCTGAAGATGCTAAGTGGACTTAAGGGAGTCTGAGGGGAAAACAACAGCAACAACAACAACAAAACACTGGAAAATATAGGATAATACCCAAAACAATCTTTTCTAATATGCTCTAGAAACAATGTTGACGTAATTTTGTGGCCTCTTTCAAGTACAGACTCTTCAGTTTTTAATCCAGCACCCTCTTAATTTGCCATATGATTTCACATCACCAATCTCCAGTGTTCCTTGTTCTCTTATGTGCATGCCATGCACATTCTCTCTTTTGGTCTTTCTTTGATCATGACGTGCCACTTTTCCTCTAGTCTGCCTGCCTCTCAATATAAAAATTCATCCCTCAAGTCCCAACTCTACCATTTAGTATTCCCCAAGTCCTCTAGCCCACATTAATCTTTGTACCTAAAGTTTCACTGAATTTATATTGTCCATATCACACAGTTTAGCCTTTAACTTTAATTTTAGAATTGTTTCCTATATGTTAATTTTTAAATATCATTTTTTTCCAGCTAAATCTGGGAATTACCACGATTTGGATACTTAATAAAAACTCACCAATGCCTCATAGGTGAAAGACCCTAATACATGTAAATGTTTGTTAAACCTGAAAAAAATATTAAGAGATAAAGGAAAAATACAGAAGCAATTTAATAACTTTTTATAAGCTTTTTAAAAAAAATCTGTTTACTTTCAACAAATGTTTATCAAATACCCTTATTATGTAGAAATACAAAGATGGCTGCTACTTGGTCCCTGGCTCAAAAAAAACCCAAAAACTCATATTCTTGTCTATTCAGGAAGGCAGATACATACCTAATAACAATGGAGTGTTATAAGTTCTGTAAAGTTTTGTGTTACAGGAGGACATGGATAGGGAAACTGTCAAGAATGGCTTCTCAGAGAAACTGTTTTAACCAAATTTTTAAAAACATAAATAGGCAATTCCCAGGAGCCAGGAGGAGAAAGAACATTAATTCCAGGGAAAAGGCACAGAACATACTGAAACAGGGAAGTATAAGTAGTTCTGTGAAAATGTCAGAACTTTAAGTCTTTTTTCCTCTATATTGGATATTTAAAGTCAAATAAATGGAGGCTCTGATTTTATTACAAATATTAAATAGTGTCAGTTTTACTTTTCTAGGCATAGAATGAGAAGAACTAGACATTTTCTAAAGACCCAGATATAAGCCAGTGATTCTTCTTACTACAAGAATGGAATGATGCTCTACTGTAATGATTTATGAAATCAAATGCATTTGTATCTAAATTCCATAACTATTAAATGAAATTCAGAAGATTTTGGCATATAACAATAATAATAATGGCTGACATTATTGAATATATATGTGCTAGACACTATGCTAAGCAGCTTTACATGTTTCTCATTTAATTCTAGAAATAATCTCTGTGAGAGAGATACCATTAGTTAACCCCATTTTAGAAATAAAGAAACTAAAATTAAGTAAGCTACCCAACATCACACAACTAGTCAAGTGGTAGAGGTAGTATTTGAACCTATCTGAATGTGAAATTACTTTCAGTATCAATTTGACTGGATAGTAATAGTCTACTTTCTCATGGGAGTGGGGTCATTATGCAAGAGGGGTGATAGAAGCAGATGGTCCTTCTAGTTCTGGCCCTTCTGTATCTCAGTCTCTTTATTAGGGGAAAAGTATGTTCCCTTCTAAAAAGTTCTATGATTTATTTTTTTAATTATTTATTTCTTTAATAAAAACATAATCTCTTTTTCCACAAGAGTAGACTAGGAAACTGAAAATGTAGAAAATGATATGGAGGAAAATCCAAATTACCAATTATATTGTCTCATAGATAACCACATAACCATTTGAGAATATACATTTTAAGTATCTTTGTGTGTACACAAATACTTTTTATGTACGGATATGTGTATAGTATGAAGTGTAATGTGAAATGTTGATTTTCAGTTAATCTACAATGAACAGAATGTATTTTTGTTTTCATATTGCAGTGGTAATAGATAATCTTAAATGAAAATCTGGAGATTACAAAAATACGAGAGAAAAAAAGAAAAAGGAAAAATCAGAGTATTACTTCATTATAAAAAATTTTTTTCAAAGCATTCTGAAGTAGAGTAAAAAATTACAAATCCTCTTTCATATTTAAACATCCCACCATTACTCTTAAATCGTACTTCCTAGTCATAGGTAGTAAATAATTCAGGTCTCTTTTTGTGGAGATGCTCATAGGGTGGACTGATTGGGCAGCAGAAAGAAGCCCAGCCAGGCAGGTGGAACAAAGGCTACAAAGGGTGCAATATAATGATCAGAAATATGTGTGTCTGGGCAGGAAAGCAACCACTAGTTAACAAGTAGTGTCGTGCTGGAGCAGGCATCCAGAGAGATCTAATTAGAAAGATAGGTCAATGTTAGTAGGCATAGATGATGATTGTGACACCTAGCTTCTAGGTTGTGTTTTGGTAGTTGGACTTTATCAAGGCAGTAATGAAAAAAGTCAGGAGCTCTGAAACTAGAGCATGAGATTTGAAAATGTGGTTTGTGAGTGACAAATTAAAGGTGACCCAATTTGAAGAGAATTGTAAATTTTAGAGAAGAACTAGAATAAGGTTGACTTGATTTTGGAACAGGTGAACTTCTAAACTCATCAGAAATAATAAGTAAATTGTATAGGAAGCTAGAAAATAAGTGCTATAGTTAGTTTAACAGGAAACGGGAGAGAGCATGGGGAGTGGGTTTGCAACTTTAAACAGGGTAGGTTTGTTAAGAATGTAAGATTTGAAGGAAGAGTTGAAGGAGAAGAGGAAGAGAACCAAAAGGAGATATACTTATCTGGAGGAACAGCATTCCAGGCAAAGGGAACAGCCAGTGTGAAGACCCTGAGGTGGGAATGTAATATCAAATTATTGCTAAATAGAGGAGGAACATTGTATTTAGAGAGAAATTAGTGAAATGAATAATACATAGTGTGTTTGTTTTGCCAAACATATTGTACATTTTCCAGGTTGACCCTGTGAGAGTCCTTTACAGAGTCCATAAATTTCACCTTTGCATATTTAATTATTCATTGTTTAATTGAAGATATTTTCATTATAGTGATAGGCTAGATAGTGAAGTACATGGAGAGAAAAAAATAACAAAGATCTGGAAATAAGTGATTTGGATCAGTGAAATCATAGACATACTTTTAATCTGTTAACATTTCTTAAACAGTCCTATTTATTTTTTCTTTAGTATATCTGCTCTTGCATTTGAGTTAACAGTAAATGAAGCTGAGTCTTGATTACTGTCAATGAAATGTAGAAGTTTGGTATGGATAATTCCTAAATTATGTAGTTAAAAATGACATACTGACTATCACTGAGTTGACAACTTTTATATATTCAAATTGGCTGCAAGTTGCCTTTAAAAGAGGAAATAACATCTTTTTAAGTGACAGAGATGGCAGCTTGTATTTCATTGTATCTTCACTTCATGGTCCTAGATGTCTGGAAGCATCTAGTCACCACCTGACTACTCAATATAATAAGCTTTTAGGCGTTTGGAAAAGTTTTGAGTCTTTCTTTGCTTATGTCCTGTGTTACGGTCAGTGAGTAATTTGTAGGCTATTCTCGGCTTCCATTCATGTGCTCAGACTTTTACTTTTTGTTTAATCTTGTATTTTATACCTACCACAGACCAGCCACTATATTAGGCTGTTCCCTACTTAAAATACTATTCCCTTGGCTTTAATAATACCACTGTCTCCTAACTTAACATTACCAGTGTAAATATGCCTCAGTGCTATCATGTCATGAATTCATTATGCTGTCATCTCCTGCCTTCTTCTCTTCTGTGGTGCCTTTTATTTACCCAGCTGAGATTCTATCTTCTCCAGGAATCGTTTCATGACTGCTTCCACCCCATTCTCCCAAAATAGAGGTCAGGGTACAACTGAAGGGGGCACAGGTCTTGAGGTTGCTTATGATGATAAAATGTTTCTTTCTCTATCTCTGAAGAAAGCAGAAGGAAAGAATGAGGCATATGATATTAGCTTTGAAATTTGAATAGTAATAGCAGTAAGAAGTTTGATCTCTCTTCCATCCCTTATTCTGTGTTAAATCTGATAAAACAAAGTTTCAGAGATGATGAAAGAATCTAGAAATATACTTTATACTTACTGGCATGGACAAAAGCCCAGTTATGGGTAGAATCATATTTCTATAAAAATTGGAAATAAATTAAAAATAATTCTGTAAGTTAGGAGATAGTATAAATATAGGTAAATAAATTGTGTATTAAATTTTACTGTTTAATTATATAGGTTTGTGTTTGAATTTATTTTTCAATTATGCACATGGTTTGAATGCAGAGAAAAGAACCTGTATACCATTACTATAACAGTCTTGATGCTAATTTTTTAGTATATAATTGCTTTTAAACTTTCCTTCCATTCTTTTTTTAGGCATATTTTAATATAGTAATAATTATCAGTGTTCCTATAACTTCATATCATTTAAGCCAACATTTAAAAATCATTTTTGTTTATATTTTCAATAACTATAGTTTTAGTAGCTGAATTGGGAACCATCATCTAGTTAACTCTTCCCCTATTTTTAGACATTCATTATCTTTAATTATATTCTATTATAAATAACATTGTCAAATGTAGAATTTTTCTTGTATTTTGGATTTTTTCACTCTAATAGATCTATAAAACTGGAGGTACTGAAAGTAAAGTGTAAACATTTTTAAGCCTTATACAAATAGCCAAATTTCTTTCCCATAGGGAAGTGACATCAACATATGTTAATAGCAACAATGTATAGAAAAGTCAGTTTCGTGCCAACTTAATTAGCAATTGGTATGTGTGTGTATATGTTTTACTTTTTTGTTCTAGGGAGAAAGTATATTGTCATATATAGAAGTTTTTTGACTGTTAGTGAGGTTGACTTTTCTCATGGGCTTACTAATTGTAGTTTTTCTTGTGAGCTGCCAAATTATGTCTTCCTTTGCTCATTTTATCTCAATATTTTTCCTTTTTAATCTGTATCTGTATAATTGGTAGGGACTGTAATGTCATATACTTTTTGTTTCATAGACTTTTAAAGAAGCAGTTCTTTCACCGAGCACTAAAAGTAATGAAAATGAAATATGATAAAGACATAAAGAAAGAAAAAGAGAAAGGAAAAGCTGAAAGTGGAAAAGAAGAAGATAAAAAGAGCAAGAAAGAAAATATAAAGGATGAAAAGATGAAGAAGGAAAAAGAGAAAAAAAAAGATGGTGAAAAGGAAGACTCCAAAAAGGTGAGTTCAACTAAAATTAAGTAAAAGTCAAAGATTATTGTGTGCATATGAGCACTATTGGCATATGAGCACATTTGAAATATTTGGCAAATAGCCATGTGTAGGGTTACTATAAAAACCATTGTTGAGAATTTTAATTTCTGTGTTAAAAATAGTGAAACTTATTTGAATGTATGAATGTCATATTGTTTGTTTTCTATTTGTGTTTTCCCTTCTGTTCAACTTATGTTTTCATAGGAGGAAACTCCAGGAACTCCCAAAAAGAAGGAAACTAAGAAAAAATTTAAGCTTGAACCACATGATGATCAAGTTTTTCTGGATGGAAATGAGGTGAGAGTATCTAGCTTGTAATTAGAAATTCCATTTTCAATAGGAGATTTAAGGATTGGTTGATGTTTTCACTAAGAAAAGAATTAATTTACATACATCTAACTATGCACTTAAATATATAAAAGCTACTCTATTTTTAAAAATCAATGTCTGAGTTTAGTTTTTTGTTTTTTTTTTTAATAAAATTCTGATTTAGTCAGAAATAGGCTCAACTGTGAGGAATAGGAAACCTGCAATAACAGTGGCTTAAACAAAATAGATACTTCTTTCTTTCTCATCAGTGAAGTTATACTGGGTGCTCCACATGCCCAGCTAAAATACAGAGAAATTCCATTACCTATCGAAGAAACAAAAAGGGCAGTATGGTTGATGAGGGACACCTACCAATCTCTGCCTCTTGAACAATGGATAGTCAGAAACAATACTTGAGGAGCCTAAAATTTTCAACATTACTTGATGCTGTGCTCAAGTAGTTTTTTTGTTTTGTTTTGTTTTGTTTTGTTTTAAGATTTATTTTATTTATTTATTCCCCCCACCCCTTGCTGTTTTTTGCGCTCGCTGTCTTGCTGTCTCTATCCATTCGCTGTGTGTTCTTGGTGTCTGCTTGTCTTCTCGTCTTCTCTTTAGGAGGTACCAGGAACCGATCCTGGGACCTCTGATGTGGGAGAGAGGCACTCAATCACTTGAGCCACCTCAGCTCCCTGGTTTGTTGTGTCTCTCATTATCTCTCCTCTTTGTCTCTTTTTGTTGCTCCTCCGCTCAGGCCAGCTCGCTTTCACCAGGAGGCCCTGGGAAACGAACCCGGGACCTCCCCTATGATAGATGGGAGCCCAGTCACTTGAGCCACATCCACTTCCCTCAAGCAGTTTTATTATTTCTTTCGTGATGGGAGATTTGTGTTGTCATAGCCTTAAGCGAGGGCTGCTTAATTTAGTCACTTAACCAATAGAAAAACAGTTAGGTTCTGACCTTTGAATTCTTGTGAATTTCAAGACTTCTTGCTATACCTAATACTTAAGTAGCATAAATAAAGTTGTGGTTCCTAGGATAAAATGTTTAAAAGTCTGGAAAGCCCTTGTAGGAAACAAGTGCTCTAGGCTCATTCCAGGCATACTTGTATGAGAATCTCTAGGGTGGACTCTAGGTTTGTGTGTTTTTATGTATATAGGTGTGAAGTTTCCTTAGATGATTCTGATTTGTAATAAAAGACCACTGGTCTTTCCTAAAGTGAAAGTTCAAATACCTTCAGTTAAACATTGAGCATCAGCTCTAGGCCAGACATTTTTATAGATGCTTTTAACAGCATGATAAATAAGATAAAATTCTCCACTTAGTAGTTCTTATTGTCTAACAAAGATACAAGCATATTACAGTATTGCAGTGTGATGAGTGCTATGGGATGAGAAGACCAATTCACCAATTAATTTAATTATGAAGGATCAGGTAAGTCTAGAGACCCTATATACTTGAGCCTTGAAGGATGTCTGGCAGAATGCCAGGTATACCAAGAAGGACTTAGGAAGGCAAAGAATACAGCCAGAGCAAAGGCATGGAGGCTTGACACTTCATGGCATTTTCTTTGCCATCCTTAAAGGGCTAGATTTGATTCTGTGGAAAGAAGCATGCTTTTCAGTACTTTTAAAGGTGAAAAATGTCAGGATAATGTCTGATTTTTAGAATGCTAACTGGCAGAAATGATGTCTCTGGATCTGATTCCCAGGGAAAATGTGCAGAGGAAAAAGAGATAAAAGAGGGGTTGGAGTGGAATCCTGGTGGGTTAGAAACAGAAGAACTAAATTTTAAAGACAGTAAAATAGAGTTCTGTTCAACGTAGAACCTGGAAATGCAAGAGTGCTATTATTCATGAAAGCTAACAGTGGTTCCCAGCTTATGGGCTACAGATAGACCCTCAGGTTGGGGGAGTGGGCGATGAAATTATTACAGTGGGTCCTAAAATCTTTTTTTTAAGGAGGTACTAGGAATTGAACCCAGGACCTCATACCTAAGAAACAGGCACTCAACCACTGAACTATACCCGCTCTCCTCTAGAATCTTTATATTTACCAAGCATTATCTTAAATAGTGGGAAAGAAAAGGTTGGAATTAAGATCTGGTGGATCTGTAATAGGACTTGGCTCAAATCTTTGTTACCTGTGCTCTTAGGCCATATCTCATTCTATTCATGCCAGTTTACATCATTCAGACAAAAATAATGATTTGCATGCATGAGCAATTTTTTTTTTTTTTTAAAGGTACCAGGGCCAGGGATTGAACCCAGGACCTTGTATGTGGGAAGCTGGCACTCAACCACTGAGCCACAAGGTCTCCCATGAACAGATTTTTAAATGCATGTAGCTGCATACAAATTTACTTATTAAATGTATTACAGAATTTATATTGTTCTTATAATCATTTTGTATTTTCTAACTGATTGGATACCAAAAGAACCACTACTCCTGAAGGAAAGGTCTTTGGAATTTACTTTAGAAAGGGGTTTTCATACTTTTAAGAAGTTGAAAGTGACTAGTTTAGAGGATCCAAAATATAGAATAAAGCTTAACTTTCTAATGTGATCTTAGAATTTTTAATCACTAAGGCTTCTTGATTCTTTTAGGTATTTGTGTGGATCTATGACCCAGTTCACTTTAAAACGTTTGTCATGGGATTAATTCTTGGTAAGTAACAGGATGTATGAATAGCTTTAAAATACAATCTCCACAAAATTTAGAAAAGAAAATTTAAAAATCAGAAGTCATAAAGCAAAATGTTGATAAATTTGATATAAAATAGTAATAATTTCTGACTATAAATAAAATCAGAAGATAAATAACAAGCTGAGGAAAATATTTGCAACACATTAAAGCAAAGATCTTTAATAAGAGATTAACAGCCTGGTGGAGAAGTGATAACGGTAGCTCAGAGATAAAGAAATATAGTGACCAATAATCATGAATGATGCCTAATCTCACTCATAATAAATCCAAATTAAAACAGTAATGATTAAGAGGATTACAAAGTTTGATAGTAACCAAACTTAGTGAAAGTCTTAGGAAAGACCAACACTCAGTAACAATTTATGGGTACGTCCATTGTTTGTTTAATGGAAGGCAGTTTGGTAATGTCTTTCAGATTTTAAATGCATATGTTTTTTGATCCAGCAATTTTATCCCATGGCTATTGTCATACACATACAGTTGAATGAATGTCTATTCAAGAGCATACATTCACACATTGTCTACAATAAAATAGATCAGAAAGAATCCACATCCCTTAGTAGACTATATTTAGGAGGGTAATTTAGCAAATATCTTCCAGATTTTAAAAGTGTATACACTTGACCTACCAATTCCATTTCAAGAAATTTATTATATGGTATAATCAAATAGTTGGACAAATGTTCATGTACAGGGATGTCTGTTGCAGTGTTATCTGTAATAATTTAAAACTGGAAACAAGTCCATTAATAAGAGTATGTTGAAATGATTACAGTACAATACAGTAGAATAGCATTCAGGTTTTAAAGAATTAGTATGTAGTGAAGAAAAGATATCTAGAATAAATTAAATGAAAAAAGAAAGTTGCAAAAGACTAAAAATTGTATGAGCTCACTTATGTAGAGAAAAGATCCTTTGAACCTAGTTTTAATTACATATAGGCACTCTGGGAGTACAAATAAGAAACTTAACGTAGTTTGAGTCCTCGGAATGGACCAAGAGTTGGTTGGGACTGATTTAATAAATAGAAAAAAATAGATAGCAGTTAAACAAGGTTGAGTCATTTGATGTCCTAGGATTCAAAACAACTCAATAGAATTGAAATTATATCTTACCCAATCTAAATAGCTGATCTCCTGATCACTTACTATGTACTGTGCTTTGCTAAGTATTTTACATGCATTGTCTCATTTCATTCTCATAAAAACCTTAAAAAATAGGAACTGGTACCTTTATTATCCACTTATTAAATAAAGGGTAACTTACCCAGGGTTACTCAGCTTATAAATGATAAAGCTAGAATTTGAATCCTGGTCTCTTACTCCAAAGACCTAATAACCAGCTTCTAATTTCTGTGCATTTATTCTCCTTTTTATGAATTATTGGCAACAGTTATTCTTCCATGTGGCCCTACCTTACTGGGAAAAAAACTGGAGATACTTACATATAGTTTCCCTGCTTACTACCAATATCAACTGTGTGTGAGACACTCTGGTTGTAATTCATTTACTCATCATTTACATCTGTGTATAAATATGGTCTCAGGTCTCTTTCTAATTTCAAAGTTCTTTAGTTAATTCTTCAAACAGAATCTTAAGACGTAAGACTGCCTTTGATGAAAAAGTATTTAAAGATTATTTTTTCTTCTGTATTCTGATATTTTGGTCTTGTTCTTTCAAAAAGTCATTTGTCTAACTCGTTGTATTTACAGTTTGGCTTTTATATTAGGGCACAACTATGTCCTGGAGTGATAAGTGGCAGCCCAAGTAATACAGAAAAAAACATAATTTTGAAATAAAAGAAAATTGCCTGAATCCCTGTTCCCTCTTTTGAATCATTCAGTAGACAGATGTCTTAATATTCAAATAATAAAGTAGATGTAGCTTGAAAATGGCTAACAATTTTACATGATATTGTAGACAGCATTTTTTCCTTATTATATGTATATGTAATTTATAGCACAAAATCCTAACCTAATTTAAGGACAATACTTAAAATATTAGATTGAACTAGAAAACACTGCTGATAATTGACATTTTTTAACCTATAAAAATAGCATTTGATATGATTCTATCTAATTTAATAAGTTTTGCCCTGGGAATATGTTCAATGGTATTGTAACCACGCAATTTAAAAGTTATCTGTGTAACTTTCTCATTTTTTGTTCCAGTGATTGCAGTGATAGCAGCAACCCTTTTCCCACTTTGGCCAGCAGAAATGAGAGTAGGTGTTTATTACCTCAGTGTTGGCGCAGGCTGTTTTGTAGCCAGCATTCTCCTCCTTGCTGTTGGTAAGTATTCTTACTAGTAAAATTGACCTGAGTAAGGTAGGTATTGAGCAGTTTGGAATTTCTAAATTCAGATTGTAATCCTGGAGCGCTCAGTAAAGCTTGATAGCAAAATTATTGTAGGCAAATCAAGAAATTACATGATGTATGGGGACCTACTTTTTTGGTCAAACATCAAAACTGACCCAGACTGAAGGAGGAGTGTAGGTCCTTTATTTGATTTACCCAAATCTGAGAGAAAAGGATCCAATTTATAGTAATCTAATGCACTTTGATGTACTTTAAAATTCATCTTTGACAAGGACTTAAATACACTGGCTGTGTTGCTTTTATAGAAGTTGTCACTTTAGGCAACCCTAAATATTTTTATAGCAGTTGGTCACTTACTAGATGTCATAATTTTGACTTGAGGCCAATGAACGTTGTATTAAATATTTAAATGGTATGAATGTATATATTCAATAAATTCTTCGGAACAGTTGATTTACCATTTGGGGGGGAAATCAATAATTTGTACCTGTGTACCAAAATAAATTCTAGATTTACTAAGGAGTTAAATGTGTTTTAAAAATCAAACAAGAAAAGATAAGTGAATGTTTTCTCACCTTTCTAGATGTTTGAGGTCTTTCATAGCTAAAAGACAATGTAAAAAATAACAAAAACACTAATAAATTTGATGGGGATTATTCTTAAAGCATAATTTAAAACATATTTGCCATTTCTGTTTTCTACCACCAAAGATTCCAGTATATTGTACAAGAGTCTTTCAGACTGTCTTCTGGGTGTACCCAGGTCAATTAAAATAATTATTTTAAGAGTAATTTTTTTGAGAGTGGCATTATATAGCATTGTGCCTTCAAGTTCAGAGCAGGTTGCTCTGCCCTTAGAATACTGTAATACCTGCTAAACTAGACAAGATTTAAGTGTTAGTTTAATGTGCATGTAATTTGCAAATATAAAACTCTTTAAGTGTTTTCCAGTTTTTTTTTTATTAACAATTTCTCCCAGCTATCTAGATCAATGCTTGAATTAATTAGAGAAAATTTTCTCCCAACAGCTCGTTGCATTCTATTTCTCATCATTTGGCTCATAACTGGAGGAAGACATCACTTTTGGTTCCTGCCAAATCTAACTGCTGACGTGGGCTTCATTGACTCCTTCAGGCCTCTGTACACACATGAATACAAAGGACCAAAAGCAGACTTAAAGAAAGATGAGAAAGCTGAAGCCAAAAAGCAGCAGAAATCTGACAGTGAGGAAAAATCAGACAGTGAGAAAAAAGAAGATGAGGAAGGAAAAGTGGTAGGACCAGGAAATAATGGAACAGAAGGTTCTGGTGGAGAACGACATTCAGACACAGACAGTGACAGGAGGGAAGATGACCGATCCCAACACAGTAGTGGAAATGGGAATGATTTTGAAATGATCACAAAAGAGGAACTGGAGCAGCAAACAGATGGGGATTGTGAAGAAGAGGAGGAAGAGGAAGAAAATGATGGAGAAAAAACTAAGCCTTCACATGAAAAATCAAACTGACTATAATTTTGGGACTGAATAAGTGCAAGAGGTTGGATTTTCCATGTTGGCCAATCATCAAAATGTACACATGGCATTTGTAGCATTCTTTAAATCCATTTGCTGAAATGTATTTGACATCAAATTAGTTATAATTAGTCCTTCATTTAATAGGCTTAATATTATTGGTACAGTCTAAAGCCATTAACACTTAAGTTTTATCCATTGATAATAATTTTACAGTAAATAGATTTCATTCCTTTTTATAATTATCAAAGATGTACTTTCCACAATGACATTTAGATTAATGGCATTTTTGATAGTCGTATGGCTTTTACTGTTAAGCTAATCAGAATAACTTTAAAAAGGATTAAAAGAGAAAGACCAACATTTCAGATTATGCATCGTTTTTTAGCCATTTCACAGTTTCTTTAAGATGAAATGCTTAAACTTGTTCCTTTGATAGTTATGCTTTTCTTTTTTATTGTATAAAATTATACCAGAACACTTCTTTTTTAAGATTCTGAGTTAATGGGGTTCAAAAGCATTTTGTGGAAACATGCCAACTAGTAATAATGCAGCAACACTTTTAGTTTAATTATACATTCTCCTTTTTCCAACTTAGGAAATCCAAACTGGTTTGTACATCAGATTCAGTAGAAAGATGTTCATCTCCAGCAGAGAAAGCTAACAGCATGGGTTGGAAGGTGATGGCTCTTCTCATTCCTCCCCATATCCTTCTCGTAACATAAAATGTATTCTGTACATAATTTACAAATGAAACAAACATTTTATTTTAATTGTTACTTATTATCTAGACATTTTCTCAACACTTAAATTTGTAAAATTAAGACCATGTAAGGGTATGTTTTTAGAGAAATGCAAGTTTCAATAACCCACAGAACATCTGTGATTGATCTTTCTACAGCAGCTTCAGTTTTGTGCCAACATTCCATGTATTTGAATATAAGTAAAAACTGATACTTATTAAATAAAAGCAGACTTACAGTAGCTGTTTGTATGCCTTAATGTTCATTTTGATTTATTTTAAATCTCTACACTGAGAAATGAAGTACTGTATTATCAGACCAGGAGGCACTGCTGTGAAAGATAATTTACTGTCCTACAATATCAATTTAAAATAAAGAACATAAAAGAAACATTAAGAGAACCATTGGACTCTTAATTGCTTTGAGTTAGTTGTGCAGTTTGATTTTATGCCTTGCATACCTTAGTTACAAGTCTGTTGGAAAAAATTTGTGTTTACTTAAGAGAATTTAAAAATCATTCCTTGAAGTTAATACTCTTACAAACTGATGTAACAAATATAAAATTATTTTCTTCCTTCAGTCACAGTAAGAACATATGCTTTTGTAGTTGAAATAAGGTGGTGTGTGTAGGTTATTTTTCTTTAGGCAATTTCCCACTAAGTGTTTTGACTGAAGATGTTAAATTTTTCTAATTGTCGGGGGGAAAGTACATTTTCTGTATATTGACAAACATTTTGTTAAATGTGGATTGATGACTTTTTATATAGTATCCCTAGTATCCCTTGTAGGTGGACAGAAATGTAGCTATTTGATGTTATTACAACCATATCAAAGCTGTAGTCAATCTTTTTAAGAATTTCCCTTTAGCAAATGTCTATTGATTTAAGTGCCTGGGTATTTCCCCCTCATTTGCAGACCTCTGCTACCTATATCACAGTGAGGAAACATTTAATTACAGCTTCTTAGCTTCTTAATCACCAGTCACATTCAGATCTATTCTGGAGCATGAAAATGGTAACAGAAGTATTTTTCAGAAATAAAAATAACATAGATAACCTTTGCTACTATGATAATACCCAGATACTTAATATTACTCCTACAGCTTTTTATTTGTACTGTGTCTAGTCTTCAAAAGCTTTGGAGGATGGCAGTCAGGAAAGACAACCTCTTACTGATGTTTGTGGAGTCTTACAGAATGTTAGTGCAAATTTTTATAAATATTTGATAATCCCTTCGGGGAAAATGTTATTTCTTTCTATGGTTAGAAAACAAGTTAGAAATTTAAGCTCAGTGTCTATTTTATTGTTCAAGATTGTATACTTTAAACATACATAAAAATCAGAAAGGTACTACCATTATAGCCCTCGGGAGAAAAGATTGTTATCATGGTTCGTTAACATTAAATAATCTTGTGCTAGGGCATTGAGAACTGTCTACTTTAGTCAATTGAATGGTGGCTTTTTTAAAAAAAAGAACTTCAAGTTTGCTATGCTGCTGTAAGAAGCATGAAGCTTTTGGATAATGTAGGATATATTGTGGGTAAGTATAAATTGGCCTACTAAGCAAGATGGAATTTAACCAGAGGCTGAGCCCAGATAGTAAAAATAATGCACATGTGATTGTTCTTAAAATTGTCTTAAATAGATGTGTTTTTTTTCCCTTTTCCTTCCCACTGAATTTTCACTTTAATTTTCAAACTTTAAGGCCTTCTCCAGACAACTTTAATTGAAATAATTTAGATTTAGTAGAATATTTCTCAGAAAATAATAAATTTAAATAGAGTTACATTGGAATTATATGCAGTGGTAATAGGTTTTAATGTTTTCCTCTTTCTGGTTTTACATTGTGTGTACTAATTAACTGGTGACTACAGAAAAAAAATCACCTTGTGTCTTTTATAAATTAATTTTCCTTTTTGAATTTTTAACCATTTTAGAAACTGGAAAACAGTAAGTACTTATATTAAAAAGCTGTCACATTGAATCTACCTGATCTATAGAAAAGAACTGCTGAGTGATGCTCCAGTATTTAAGTAACATTTTAAATATCCACACTTACTGTCTGAAAATAAATACTTAGTTCCTAACTGTGTATCCTAGATAATTTTCTTTTACTTTGTTTCGGCAGTATTTTAGCTCTTTGTTCATTCATTCAGTAATACTGAGCACTGAACATGTGCTGTGGGATTTGGAGCTATGAACCCCAGAAAAACATCGATTCCTCTGGGATCTGTCTTATCTGTATTTGTAAGTAGGACTGTTTTTTTTTTGGTACTGGTGCCAGAGATTGAACCCAGGACCTCATATGTGGGAAGCTGGCGCTCAATCACTGAGCCACATCGGCTTTCCTGAGTTGGTTTTTTGTTTGTTTTGCTTGTTTTTTGTTTATTCAGGAGGCAAACCAAACCTGGGACCTCCCATGTAGGAGGCAGGCACTTAACTGCTTGAGCCACATTGCTCCCTAAGTAGGACCTTTTGATGAGGTTACTTTAGATGAGGTACGGTCCAGAATGGGTCTTAATCCTATTATTGAAGCCTTTATAGGGAAGGTAACAGAGAAGACACAGGGAGCAGCCAGAAGCTGAAAGTAATGGATCGACGGCAGCCAGCCCCAGAATGCCAGCCTTTGGGAAGAAAGCATCACCTTGATGACGCCTTGATTTGGACTTCTAGCCTTAAAACCGTGAGCCAATAAATTCCCAATATTTAAGCCAACCCATTGCATGGTATTTGCTTTAGCAACCAGAAAACTAAAACATGTGCTAAAATTTTACTAATGTCAGCCATGCATAAACAGTTCTACCCTTTTAGAGCATCAAATATTGTGATCAATGCTGTGGTACAAATTTGCCAAATGTGCCAGATATCTCCATTTACCTCTTCAGCTTCATTCTCAATTCTGCTTTCTGCCTTACAAGACTGACCTAAGAGACCACAGTGGTGGACTCATGCCTCATGGCTTATGAGTGAGTGGGGCCAAGGAGTGCCCTGGCCAAAAATATGAGGACAGTCAGAGTGTTTATTCTCTTGGCTTTCTCCCAGTGAGGTTGCCTCAGCAGCCAAAGGTCACCACTTCTCCCAAACTTCTTTCACCACTTGCCTTCCAATTACCACTTCTTCCTCTCTCTACTTCTTGTCAAGGGGTAATGAGAGCTCTGCTGCTACTAGCTTCAAGTTGCTGAAGCTACTGTGCTTCCTTTTGTGGTTCCTCTACACCTACCCCTTTGTATAGCATCCTTTCAAAGTATCTTAATTTAAGAACCATCTGTTTCCTCTTTGAACCCAAGGAGAAATTCCTGGATAGCAATAATTCCATTAACGATCTTATCAGCTTACTTTGACAGTTCCTTGTCACCAAACACTAGAAAGGATCCCACAACCTTATAGAGCATGTCCTAAGAGTTTGGATAATCAAAATCCTATTCAAGTGGGTATATATGCACAAGATGAATTAAAATGCTTTTTCTCTGGTGAGTCATTAACCAGTGTCTGCAGCATTTCATTGTGAGTTTTTGAGTAGGTCCAAAGGCATTTACTCTTTTTCACCCTGAGAGAGGATATCTTTTAGGATTGTAGTTATATCTCATGTCTAAATTCATTAGCATTAATTTTGCAAGTTGCATGTGTTAGTCCAGGCTTTATTTAAGATAGTTTATATCTTATCCCTACAAAAATCCAAAAATTGTAGCAGACTTTTTAAGTGGGGGAAGAGGAGAGGGATTTTATGCATAGCTGAGGTTTACCTTTCAGTCATTCAACAGACTGTTGTGGGTTGTTTACTATGTGCCAAGCATTGTACAATCACTGAACTCAAGGAGCTACAGTTTAGTGAGGGAGAGACAAGTAATTGTGCAAACAGTTGCAACAGTGTATCTATTACATGCTTCTGGCATTACAGAAATGAGTACCCAGCCCAGATTGGGAGGCTCAGGAAAGGCTTACTATAGAAGTATCAGGAACTATAAAGATCTTGAAAGATGAGTTGACATTAGCCGGGCAAAGAATAGAGGAAGGCTAGTCTGAGCCAATAGGAGTAAGATGTGCAAAATAAGAGACAAGGGAGTGAGCATGTAATGTTTTTAAAACTGAAAATAGTTCAAGTACAACTAACAAAAATGAGTCTGGAGAGGGATAGAGGAGGCAGGTCGGTGTTTGCTTAGAATTCCTTCCTTTGGGAAACACCCTTTCCCCTTCTGTAGTACTCTTCATTCTAAGGTGACTGGCCCCAAGAAGGGTACATGATCCAGTCCAGGCCAATCACAGTCCTCTTACTTCCTGAGGGATCTAGAGTTCTAAGGACCACATGGGCATGGAGATGGCAATGGCTGTGTTGCCTCCACGTGGACAGAACCTGCTGAAAAAACAGAACCAATAAGAAGAAAGCAGAGCCAAGGGGTTGGACCAGGAAAGACAAGGCTTTCCTGTCATTGTTGAGCTCCTAGATCTAACCCTGCCTCAACTACCCCTGGACTTTTAAGTTACATGAGCCAACAAATTCCTTATTTTTGCATAAACTATCTTGAGTTAGGTTTCTGTCACTTGGAATGAAAGATGACTGACTTGTACACACTGGTAAGTGAACAGCAGCACTGAAGTACTTTTGGAGGATATTGACATAAAGCAGGGAAGTGACAATCAGATTTGGATCTTAGACCACACTAGCCACGTGGTAAATGTTGGTGAGGCGCAAATCTAGAGGGAATGAGAATGATGTGGCTATAAGAGGTAATCATCAAATTCCTCTGAATATTTCTAATAGTTCTAAGATTTACACTTTCTAACCGCAACAACACTCTTGTTTTTAAAATAACTGGTTTTTTCTTATTACAGAAAAATCAGAAAATAGTTAAAAGCAAAAATAAGGAAATAAGGATACTTTCTTTTTAAAGTGTGATCGTTAATTTCATGTGTTAACTTGGCAAGGTTATGGTGTCAAATTGTTAGGCCAAGCATTGGCCTGCTTGTTATTACAATAGTATTTCATAGATATGATTTGCATCTACAATTAGTTGATTACATCTGCAGTCAGCAAAGGAGATTGCTTTCAGCAATGTGGGAAGTTTCCTCATCCGATCAGCTGAAAGTCTTAAAAGCCAGAACTAAGGATATCAGAAGTCAGAAAGAATTTCTGCCTGAACTTCAACAGTGGCTCTTGCTGGAATTTCCAGCCAGCTTCCCCTGGGGAATTTGGACTAAGGACTTCAAAATCACTTTTATTAGAGTTTCCAGCTTATGGCCTGCCCTAGAGAGTTGGGACTTGCCAGCCCCAGTTGTGTGAACCAATTCCTATTTTAATCTCTATTGGTTCTTTTTCTCTGGAGTACCCTGAATAATACAACCCCCCAAACCTACCCTCCAGAGACAACCACTGTTAAAACTTATGTATCTTTCTAAGCCCTCATGTGTGTTAATTAGAGGTGGGAGGAAGTTTTAAATAAATGGGATCACACCATACTTACTTTGCACTTAGAATATACAGAAATTGATGATCAGAAAAGGAACATGTTGTGAAACCAAAAACATTTTTCCAGCTTATGATTTTAAATTGTATTTCTGCCCATCATCTTGCTTTGAAATGAGAACTCATGTTCTCATAGACTAAATATATGCCAATGCATGTTAACGACCAAGTATTTTACATTATAATGTACCAACATATGGGGGGAGGGTAGAATAGGAAGATTTCATGATTGGCTTTTCCATATCTTCAAACAGAATTAGTGGCACTTTGCCCTGTGAAGAAAAAGTAAAGCTCAGTAACAAGCAAATTAATCTACAGCTGAGGACAAGGGCAATGAGGTATGTAGAAACAGATCTGCATTTATACAGAGAGTCTCTGTGAGGCCAAAACCTTGCTTGTGGCTGAACACCAAAGAAGCATTTTATAATATGAATTTACTATCTAAGCACAGAGAAAAATTTAAATAGCAATAGAATGCAAAACATGCAAAGGCTGTCACCAAATAGTACTTGATTATGCCTCGAGTGAGTGGTATAGACAGTATCCTGTGAGTTAAAATGGTCACAATAAGTTTCGTAAAGTATTTTAAAATGTACCCCAGAGAAAGATAGACTTGCTGGATAGAGGGAGCGTAGGAACACAAGCATAGGTCTGGGATCCTAAATATTTGCTTCTCTTCTCTCAGCGCCTTGCAGACATTTGAGGCATACTTCTTCCACAGAAATCACTCGCAGTATGTCCCACCCTACTCTGACAGGAAGAACATGAAGAGACTGGAAGAGAAGGAACATAGAGGCTGGAAGGTCTAGGAAGAGGCCTTAAGTCACCTACTGAACAACAGGATTATTTGGATTCACAGATTATACTCAGAGTTATTTTCCAGGTCTACTGTAAAGAGCTGTTGGGTTCCATACAAAGCAAGGAAGGTAAATGGTGTCAACATTCCTGCTTTCTAGTTGCATATCCTCTGCAGGATTTACAAAACCAAAACCCTTATTCTTAACTTTTTTTTCTCATTGACCTTCAATAAAAGAATCTCTCAAGGTTTTCTTCTCTTTTCCACTTCTTAAATTCCCATATGTTTTTTTCTAGTTCACCTTCCATCCCTCCCTCAACTTAGTCTCCTTCCAAAGGACTGATTGCAAATGTTATTTCTTAATAACAGACATCTGCAAGGAATCTGAAAACATCTAGTGCTTCCCTCAGCCTCCAACCAATGTTATTTTTTAAATAACAATATTGGAGGGGAGCATGAAATGTTTGTTTTAAAGGACCCATCAATGCCAAGCCACACATATACACAGATAATTTCCCGATAGCAGGGGAACTAACTCCTGGGAAATAAGCCCAACTTTTCAGCCCCATTGCCACCTCATATTCTTTTTTCTGCCTTATATAAATTGAAAGATGTCTTATGATCAGTAGAGCAGGGGGAATGCTGTTTAGATTCCCAATATAGACCATTGACTGCTTTTTCAGGAAGCAGTTAGATTTTTCTGCAGCCATTCAGGAGGTGGGCCATTCTGAAGAATCTTGAAACTGGGAGGCCTGGTCCACCATCCCTTTCTTTCTTCACTCAGGCAGTATATGTTGAGCCCCCAATATGTGCCATACCATAAGACTACAAAGATGAGGAACCTATCATCCCTTCCCTCTAGCAGCTTACAGCCCAAAGAAGGAGCAAGCAACCAGAGTCTGCTCACACACAAACATGAAGCAGACCTTTCTACCCTAAAAGATATAATCTCTGTCATCTAAAAGCTTCCAGCCTGGCAGGGGATAAGACAAGTAAAAGCAGAGCATAAAATAAAGAAGCAGACAAAGAATTGTAAGGCTTTGAGAAAGGACTGTAAGGCTTTGAAAAACTAAGGCTTTTTGAAGGAAAGATTGGAGAGGCAAAAGAAGACTGATAGCTCTGCCCAGCAAGCAAGAATTTTACAGCCATCATCACTCCTTATTCCCCATTTGTCCTTTTTGTCATTGACAGATGATATCCATGACTGGGAATATTGCCGTCCAGGAGTCTACAAATCCAAGTAAAAAATAACCCCTAACTGTTGGGAGTGGAAAGGAACAGAACAAAAAAATAACTCTTTGGGCCTCTTTGTTTTAAAGGCTTCCAGAAGAGAACCTTAACATCCAGGATATCTGATCAGCAGTCCCTTTATTTTTATTTTATTTTATTTTATTTTATTTATTTTTAAAGAAGCTTAAGATTACATAAATGTTACTTAGAAATATAGGGGATACCCATATACCTCACCCCCTTCCACTCCCACACTTTTCCCCATTAACATTTTTCATCAGTGTGGTACATTTGTTAAAATTGATGAACACATATTGAAGTATTGCTACTAACCATGATCTGTTGTTTACATTATGGTTTGCACTGCACTGCACTGCACAATTTTATAGATTTTAACAAAATTTATAATGGCCTGTATCCGTCATTGCAGTGTCATGCAGAACAATTCCAATGTCCCAAAAATGCCCCCTGTTACACCTATTCTTCCCTCTCCCTCCCCTGAACCATTTCACAAAAACAAGGTTCATAAAGTACAAGCATCATTATTAAGGACCTGGCATGTTGGTCTGTCCTCCTTCACTAGGAACCTTTATTAATATATCTTGTGCTTTTCATGGTTGAAGTTAAACCTGCTTAAAATAAAATTCATCTGGATATTTATTTTATTTTATTTGTCCCCACATAACAAAAAGGACTCAGGACATTGTTCCATGCCACTGAGAACAATCCCATTTCCTTCCTATTGGCTATCTTTTCTTTATAGAACATGTAATTATGGGAATGTTTTTCTTAATTTGAAACGGATCTGTGCTGTAAAGCTCAGTCGCTTCTGTAGCAACAGTAAATTCACCTGTGCAAACACAGCAGCCAGAGTTTGCTTTAATATCATGTGTGACCAACTTCCTGTTGCCTTTTTATGCTCTACTGCAAGTACAACTTAGATAATTAGAAATATATGTGGTGCTGATTTTGTTTCATTAATACATATACAGAATTTCAAAGTTAAGAATATGAAACACCTAATTGATTTTTCCTCTTCTACAATCTGTTTAGGGGCATGACACAAGCAGAGCTAATTTTTTCAGTCTTTTTTTTTTTTTTAAGTAAAATGCAACATACCTTCAAAAAAGTTCACAAATCACAAGTGTTTGGCTCAAAGAATTATCACAAAGTGAACACCCCCATGTACCCATGCCTCAGACCCAGAAGTAGAATACCAGCACCCAGAAGCTCCTCTGTAGCCCCTCCCACTCACCTGACCTCTCCCCTCCCACTATCCTGACTTGTCACACCACATACTACTATTGCATCTTTTTGGTCTTCATGTAAATGGAATTATATTATGCACTCTTCTGTGCCTGACTTCTTTTTCTCAACATTGGGAGATCTATATTGTGTGTAGCAGCAGTTCATTTTTCTTTGCCAGATCCGTCACAAACTGGTTGGGGGAGAAACCTACACAGATGAGCATGAGGTGGCCCACAGATGGGACTCCAAGTGCAACTCCATTTCTTCATCTCCAGTCTAACATTGGATGAACAGAGCCACCATTGTATGCTGAGGGCACATTCCTGGTCAGAAGAATAATTCCAGAGAACTCTCTGACCATTGTACCGCAATACTTATTAAGAATTTTTCTGTTCCTTCAACTAGTAGTTGCTGAGCACCTCCTAAACGTAAATCCTTGTGCTGTAGGGAAAACAATCCTAGTCTTCAAGGAGCTCACTTTTAAAAGGAGAGGTAAGACCAGTACACAAATAAATATAGTTAAAGGCATCTGATTAAGGATGGTAAGAGAGATACATGGGGCTTTGGAAATTTTAAAGTCAGAAAAAATCACACTCTCTTAGGTGATCAGAAAAAGGCTTCAAGATGGTATTTGAACCTTGGAGGACTTGTGGGATTAACAGGATGATCTCTGGAAATATTGAGGGCCAAGACTATATCATGAATTTAGAAAACAAAAAACAAGAATTGGGCTTTTTGTGGAAATAGACAGTGTCCTGAGTTCCCTCACTTATGTATTGGGAATTGAGTCTAGAAAGCCAGGAAGGCTTTGCAGAGACCTTAAATGAGGAAGGAGTTTATGCCAGTGGATTCTTCCCCTGGTTTCTGCCCCAAAATGCTCAATTCTTCCCTTTCCAGCAACTAACTTTTGTCTACCTTGTTTCTTTCTCAAGTGTCTTTCTCCCTCCCTTGTCCTTCACTCCTTGTCCTTTTTAAGGATTCTTACACTGCATTTTGAATTAATCCCCTGCAAGCGGGTTTCTGTACCCACCATTCTTCTATATTTCTGCTGAGATCTCTGAGAGTCTTAAGATTCCTTGGCTACAAAGAATTGAGCCAACTCTAGGTAGAGGAAGCAGAAATGGAATTTACGGGAAATGATGTTGGATGGCTCCCAAGTTTGAAGGGAAGTCCAGAAAAGGCTTAGAAAACAGGAAGGAACCACAAACTATCTAGCAGACTGGAACCTAGCCACCAGAACAGGCTACTCGGCCTTCATTTCCTTTGACTCCTTCCACCACACCTCTGCCAAGATTGATCTGACTGCGACATCCTTTTCATCACTCTCAAAACTCAAAGTCCCGGGAGCAGGTGTGGCTCAGTGGTTGAGCACCTGCTTCTTATGTATGAGGTCCTGAGTTCAATACCCAATACCTCCTATAAAAAAAGTCCTGGGTGGGAGCATCCTTCTGGCTGAGCTTGGATCATGGGCCTGGCCTGTCATCCAGGGACCAGGAAGAGGAACTACTTGCCTCTTATCTATCAGCTTTTTGGTGAGAGGCAGAGTTCCCCAAATAGTAAAGTGTTTAGATGAGTAGTAAAACCTTTCCCATCTGCCAAAACAAATGGCCTCTTTTAGTCTTCATCCCACTTTATCTCTGCATCATCCATCTTCATCAGTCACCCAATCCCCTACTCACACCTTAAATTTCCCTCTTCTCTTAGCATGCAGGACAGGGGTTTTTCATAGGTCTTCTCTACTTCCGGCCACTCTTTATCCTCTATCTGCCTCTAAATTCTTGGGGCTTCCAAAATACCTTCTGTGATCCATTCTTGTTTTATACACTCTCTCAGATGATTACATTCATTTCCTTGACTCCAACTATAACCCTAAGCCTTTTACCCCAACCTTGACTCCCATCTTGGGTCCAAATCCAACAGTCACCTCAAAACCAATATATCCCAAATGAAACTTTACTCTCCATCCTTGCAGGTCTGCTCTTCTTACTAACTTTGTTACAATCGACCCACCTAGAATCTCAGTCATCCTCTGTCCCCATGAAGAATCAGTCACCAATTTCTATTCATTCTACCTTAAAAATATCTTTTTACTTACTCTGAAGTATTTTTAAAGTGTCTTGATCCTGCCATTCTGCATCTCAATTACCTAAAGCCCTTATCATCTCAGCCCTGGTAGTAGCATGAGGGATTGAGACAGGTTAGGTGCAGGAATGACTAAGATGGTAAAAGATTCAAATATAGATTGTTTAAGAGAGAGAGGACAGAGTCTAGGATGATTCCAGGTTTCTGGCCTGAAACCAAAAGGAAGCAGTGGGACTTCCAAACTTTGGTTTGGAAGGTAGGAAAAGATGGTTCTGTTTGGACATGTTATGTTTAGGTGGGACATCCAAATGGAAATGCCCAGCAGGCCATTGATATAAGAATATAAAGCTTGGGAGAAAGGACAGAGTTGGAGCCCAAGATTTTGGAGTCATCAGATGAGATATCAACTGATGGGTAAAATCATGAGATTTGGTGAGTTTAACAACAGGGGGCAAATACAGAAAAGCAGTGAGCCAAGTTTGGACTCTGGAGACATCACTATTTCAGGACAGGCAGAGAAGGAGGATGAAAAGCTCCAGGAGGCAGAAGATAAACAGGGAACACAGTGTCACAGAAGTCAAAGGAGGGAGAGTCAAGAACAAGGCTGCTAATAGCGGAGTCCAATGTAGCAGGGAGGTCACCTTTGCCATATGGAGATCAGTGTAGCATGCCTACAAGAGCAGTTTCATTAGAGGCTAGAGGAGACCCAGATAGTAGTGAGTTCATGAGTGAATGGGAAGTGGTGAGCATTTAGTGCAGTCTTTCAAATGCCTGGCTGAGAAGGGGAAGAATTAATGGGGAAAAGCTGAAAGGAGAGTAGGATTGAAAGAGCCCCCTTTTTTCAAGGATGAGAAAGATAAACTTCTTTAGAGTGAGTTTCTTTTCTCCATTTGAGTTTCATTTCTTATTCATATGGTACAAAGCTGAAAAATTAGAAAATGTGTACAGTAAAATATCTCTCCCTTACCCTCCATCTACCACCCAGTTTCCCCTCCCACCCCTGCCCTCAGTGCCCTTCCAAAGTTTATGTGTACACAACAAAGTACACGTTATTCTTATCCCCACCCCCTTCTTTACACAAAAGCTGTTCACTATAGCCTCTGTTCTATATCTTACATTTTGTTACTTAACAATTTGCCTTGGAGAATTTTTCCTTATGAATTCATTTTCTTAATGCATTGGTGTCATGAATGCCTGAAAAAATTGAGTTATATCTTTTCATTCCATCTCGTTGAACTTCCTGTCATTTAATACCATAATAGTTAGGCATTTCTTTTCTTTCTTTCTTTCTTTTTAATACAACAGGTTCGACAATAATTTGATGGAAATATTAACCAGCTCTGGTCTTTTCTGTATTCCAAATCAGCTCATTACAAACCCAATCACTTATAAGAGTAACAGAATTTAAATAAATTTCAAGGACCATTGTTCCACAGGAGAATACAGGACCCTATAACATTTCAGAATAAGTATTCTGTTGAAGTGGAGGGCAGGGGGAGGTGGAATGAGGAACGTATGAAGAAATCAGTCTTTGGGCTAACAGCAGGAAATCAGCAGAACAACGAGGCTGATAGTGGCCAGAACTTGGGATTTTGGAGAGATGGAACTACCAATTCAGAGTTAAGCTACTAGAAAATGTCACCATGAACCAAGGGCAACTGCAGAAGAGGATCTGGTGAGAGCTAAGTTCAACTCAGAGCTGTCAAACGCCTTAACACCTAGACTGGTGATTCGTTATTTTCTTGAAATAAAATAAGTAGAAGCATTAGCTACCTCTCCAGAAATATTTGGAAGGGATAAGATTTATTTGAATTGGATTTTGTGTTTTGAATAAATTTATAGGACTGTGTATCAATTTTAGCTATTGTGACAATAATGCTGTGTAATAATCACAATACAGTGGTCAGATGTGGATTAGCTGAGCTAGGCCAGGTTCATCTAGGTGGCTTTGCTTCAAGCTGTGGGCCTGTCTGAGCTTGCCCTCCCTCACTGAGGATTGAACTCAAGTCTGCTCCACCTGGGTTCATTCTGGGGCCTGGGTGGAAGAGACAGCAGTCATGCAGGGGAAGCTCTTCTCACAGTGTTGGCAGAAGCACAAGAGGGCAAACCCAACCATTCAAGCATATGTCAAATCTCTGCTTGAGTCAACTACATTAAAATCCCATTGGTCAAAGCAAGTCACAAGTCTGAGCCCATAGTCAAACCATGGGATGTATAATCTGCCTCTTGTGGAAGAAGGGCAGAGTCACATGGCGAAGGGCATATATATAGGGAGCATGAAGAATTGGAACCAATAATTCAGTCACCCACAGATACTTCTGTTTTTAGGTATCCTTTCTGTTAAGTGGCCAATGGACATACTCATTATTTCTTCAGTCTATAACCCTTCATATATATACCTCCATGTTTCACTGATTCTAGGAAGTCATCTATTGTAAAGCATGCCCTTGTTTATATACCACTAAGAAAGAAAAATTCTGCCAATTAAACTATGATACAATGCCTTAACAATAGTCCTGACATTTGGTGGTTAATTCTGTTTTCAGTTGCATTGGTTGGTATGTGATAGGCAATCCTTCTGCATATATTTCACTAACAATATGTAATCCAGCTTCATTCACTTGTAATATCTTCCTTTCATAGGTCATGGAAGACACCTGGTTCTTGCTTTGCAAAAAAATACAGAATTGCAATCATTCCTCCAAATACAATTATTTTATTCACTACTATCAAATTGATAATTTGTTCATACTACCATGCCTTCCTGCATACCAATAACTTTTCTTTTAAGTGCTGAGTCAAAGCATCAGCTATTTGAACATCCATCAAGTTCCAGACATAGGCAACACAGCTGTTAAGAACCAACAATACAAATTTATATGCATTTGTATACATATACATATTTGTAATGGTGTGCAGAATTTGTGCTTTTTTGCTCCAAGCGAATTTTTTAAAAGAAAAATAATCAGAGAGATGAAAGAATAGTATTTATGAGGTTGCAGAGAGGAACTTAGATAATCTTAATGAAATGGACAAATTTCTAGAATACCACAGCATACTAAAATGAACACAAGAAAAAATAGAAAATCTGAATAGTGTTAAAACTTTTAAATAAACAACCCAATATTTTAAAAACTTTCCCACAAAGAAAATTCCAGGGTCAGATGATTTCACTAGTAAATTCTTCCAAATATTTAAGGAAGAAATAATACTAATCTTACTGTCTTACTTTGCCAGGCTGCTATGACAAATATCACACATTGGTTCATTTAACCATTGTCTCACAGTTTCAGAGGCTAGATGTCCAAAATCAAGGCATCAGCTTGGCCATGCTTTCTCCCAGGAGCCTGTGGTGTTCTGACACTGACTTGCCACATCCTTGTGATTCCTTGATTTGCATCTCTCCCTCCTGTCACAGGGAGATCTTTCTCTCCCTTTGTCTGCTCTTCCAGTTTCCTTTGACTTCTGGCTTTTTCCATGTGGTCTTCTCTATGTCCAACTTTTTCTGCTCATAAAAGACTCCAGTAATACAGATTAAGACTCACCTTGATTCTATTGGGCCACAATTTAAATAAAATTAACATCTTCAAAAGGTCCTATTTACAAATGAGTCCATACCCCCAGGAACACAGATTAAGAACATGTCTTTGTTGGAGTGCCTAACTGAGTCTACCACACTTTGCAAACTTTTCCAGAAAATAGAAAAAGAGAAAACATTTCCCAATTAATTTTATGAGATCAGCATAACCTTGCTATCAAAATCTGACAAATACATAAAAAGAAAAAGTACAGACTTTTTATCATATATGCAAAGATCCTAAACAAAATGTTAACAAATCAAATCCAGTGATACATTATGTATCTATATATAATATGTATGTGTGTGTGTATATTATATATGTATATTATATATATATTTCTGTGTATATAATCACAAACAAGATATATTATTCTAAAAATTCAAAGATGTTTTATTATTTAAAAATAAATTAGTGTAATTCAGCATTTTAACCCAAAAAAGAAAATTTTACCACCCTCTATACATTCAAGAAAAAGCATTTGCTAAAACTGAACTCTATTAATGACTTTTAAAAATACTCAAGAGAAATATGAGTAGAAGAAAATTTTCTAAATTTGATAAAGGGTATGTACAAATATCAATAGCAAAAAATATATACTTAAAGATGAATTTTGGGGCAGCAGGTGTAGCTCAGGTGTAGCTCAGTGCTTCCATGTATGAGGTCCTGGGTGCAATCCTTGGTACCTCAAAAAGACAATGAATTTTGAAAATTTTCCACTAAGATTGGGAATAAAACAAGAGTGCCTGCTATTGAACTTTATACTTGAGATCCTAGACACTGCAAAAGGAAAGAAAAAAGGCATAAAAGGCGTAAGTATTGGAAAGGAAGAAATTATCTGCAGGTTACATGATTATATCCAGAGAAATAAAAGAATATACAGACAAACCTTTGGAATTGGGAGTGTTTTGGATAAAGTTTAATATATAATATTTTAAAAATAAATGAAACTTCTATATACCAACAACCAATGGAAACAAATTTAAAATAATACAGTTTATAACAGCATCAAAAAATACCAAATGTCTAGGATTAAATCCAACAAAATGTGCATAACCTCTATAGTGAAAACTGGAAAACATTATTGAGATGAACTAAAGACGACCTAAATAAATGGATTGATATACCATGTTCATGAATTAGAAGACTCAATATTGTAAAGATTTTGGTTCTCCTGAAATTGATATTTACATTCAATGAAATTCTAATCAATATCTCAACAGGAAATTTTTTTAAAATAGAAATTGATGAGGTGATTCTAAAGTTTTTATGGAAATATAAGTGCCAAAAATATCCAAGACAAACTTGAAAATGAATAATACCCACCCTTGTACAGTCACTTGATTTATGACATGGGTGACACTGCAGTCCAGGGGGTGGAGAATGTGGGTCAAATGGATATCCATATGGAAAAAAATTAATCTTGACTCCTGCATCACATGATACACAAAAATCAACTCCAGGTGACTATAGATATCAATATGAAAAGTAAAATTTTTTAAATTTTCATGAAGAAAATAGAATACCTTCATGACTTTGGGGTATGCAAATCTTTCTTAAATAGGACACAAAAAGCACTTACACCATAAAAGAACAAAAAAGATAAACTACTTTAAAAGTAAGAACTTCTCTTCATTAAAAGCCACCATTAAGAAGGTGAAAAGATAATCACTGAGTGAGAGAAAATATTCCTAATACTTACATCTGACTTGTATCCAAAATATAAAAAAACTCTTACAAATCAGTAAGTAAAAGACAATCCCCCCAAAATAGTAAAAGATCTCAACAAGCATTTCCCAAATAAACAATGGTGCTCAAATAAACAAGTGTAAATGTGCTCAACATCAACAGTCATCAAATTTTTAAAAAACCACAGTGTGGTATCACTGCATATGACTAAAATGGCTAAAATTTTAAAAGACTAAAAACTGAAGTGTTGGTAAAAATTTGGAGCAAATAGAATTCTCATGCCTTGCTAGTAGGAGGATAAGCTGAAAGAATAATTTTGGAAAACTGGCAGTAAACAGCAAAACATATGCCAACCCTATGAATTCCAATATGCCCAAAAGAAATTCATCAAAAGATGTGTTCAATAATTTTTTTAATGTGTACAAGCAGTACTATTTGTGATTGCTAAAAACTGGAAACAACACACATGCCCATCAGCAGTAGAATGGATAAATACATTGTGACATACCCACACAACAGAACACTATACAGCAGTGAGAATGAATGAACTACAAGTAACAACATGGATGACTCTCATAAACATAATGGTTATGCAAAAGAAGCCAGATACAAGAGTATATGTTATATGATTCCATTCATATAAAGTTCAAAAACAGGCAACGCTAATCTATGCTTTAGAGATCAGGATAGTGGCATCACTGGTGAAATGCAGTGATTGAAAAGGAGAATAACGGGAGCTTCTTTGGTGCTGGTAATTCTGTTTCTCGATCTGTACACTGGTTAAACGGGTGTGTTCAATTTGTTAAAATTCATTGAGCTGTACATTTAAGATATGTGTGCTTTTCTCTATATATCATACTTCAGTAAAAAGTATAAAGTAAAAGAAAAGTTATGGGGTGTTAAAGAATGAGAGAAAATAAGACTTTAGTCAAAGTTCCTCTGGGCTATTTACTTTGATATCCTTTATGTTCTTTAAGATTGCTCCCTCCTTAAAAGTGCTGGACCTTATATCATTCATAAGGTGCTGATAACAGAAGATATGTGCTTCTTTGTCCTTAAAAGTGTTCTTACCTGTGGCTTAGACCAGTGCTCTCAAAGTGCAATCAGAGGGCCAATGTGGGTCTGCAAACATTTTATTACTAGAACATAAGATAAAAAACTAGAGCCAGAATGCAATAAACATACTGCTTACTACATTAAAAAAGTCTTGCTATGAAAAAATGTCAGCTAACTTTAACAATGTCCTTAGTCATGTAGTTGATTTGTATTCTGGCACAAGCCTCTTATTGTAGACAAAACAAAGATCATGAAATTTGAAAGAATACTGCAGAAATCTAAAGATGTATGTTGTAAACTTTAGAGCAACAACTAAAAATAATTTCTTAAAAAAAGTATAAATAATAAGCTAATATGATGATTAGATAAAAACAAAAAATATTCATTTGATCAAACTAACAGGCAGGAAAAGAGAGAAAAATGAATTAAGAACATCAGACAAACAGAAAGAAACACATAAGATGGTAGATTTAAGGTCAACATTTTCAATAATTACACTAAATGCAAATGATCTAATTTCCCCAAGTAAAAGGCAGTGGATAAAATAAAGACATTCATATGTTAAAAGTAAAAGAATGGAAAAAGCTGTACTATGCAATGCAAATCAAAAGAAAGATGTGGTGGCTATTTTAGTATCAAGGTGAACGTCTAAACAGGAACTGTTACCAGCAATAAAGAGGATGAGGATAAAGGGGTCACTTCATCAAGAAAACATAACAATCCTAAATACAGAACTTCAAAATACATGAAAAAAATACTGATAGAACTGGGCGGGGGTTGGTGGGTAATGGAGCAAGATCTGGTGGCAGAGTAAGGAGCTCCAAGAGTCAGCTTATCCTACAGGGCAGTTAGTAATCACCCAGAGCTATCCAAATCACCTGTTTGGGGGGCCCTGGAGACCAAAAGAGCATCTTGCAACATCTTTGAGGAATGGAAGGAGGAGACTGCCCATCTGCAGTGAAGATTCATGAGTAGAGCACTCCATGCTGTGGAGGCTGGTGCCCATCCTCCACTGATGGCACAAGCCACCTTGGGAGCTATTCTGTGGCTTGAGTTGGAAGCTCCATTTCCCAAAAACAGGGGAGGAAGAGACAGTTGGGCACCGACTTTAGCTACTGATTTGTAAATTCAACCGGCTAAAGTATAATCTGAAGAACAGCTAAAGTTTGAACCTGTCCAAGTGAGAAAAAGGTCAGTAGCCACCATTTTAACTCCACCCTTGGCATGAGGGGAAGCAGAGCTGATTGAAAATCATAGTGATGGTAGGGACCAGCTTCTTTCCACCTAGATCGGATTGCAGTCTCAGCCTAGACTGCAACCCCACCTCAGGCAGGGAGGAAGCTGCCGGGACCTGCACCAGCCTCTCTGAGCAACTGCAGGCACTTGTGGCCAGTGCAGACTGCTTCGTAGGACACCTGGGGCTCCATCCCCACCCCCTAATATAAGATAGGGGGAGCTCTGTTTTCTAGGCCTCTCTGGGAAACTGCAGGTGCTTTCAGACCACCAGGACTGGTTTGTTGAGTGCTTTCAATTCCATCCCCACCCCACCCCCATAGGATAGGAGGGGACTGGTGTTTCCTCAGCCTCTCTGGGCCACTGCAGGCACTTTTAGCCCACACAGACTGGATAATCGGACATCTGTATTTCCATCCCCACCCCACAATAGAAAGGAGGGGAGCTATGTTTCTTAGGCCTCTCTGGGGAACTGCTAACACTTTTGGCCCACAGAGACTGGTTTGTTGAGTGCCTGGGGTTCCACCCCCATCCCTCCTCCCATAGGGGTCTGGTGTTTCCTCAGTCTCTCTGGGCAACTGCAGACATGTTTTCCCTGCACAAACTGGACTGTTGGGCACCTGTGGGTCCACCCCCACCCCCAAGAGGACATGAGGGGTGGTGTTTCTCCAGCCTCTTAGGGTAACTGCAGGTCCTTTAAGCCCACACATACTGAATAACCAGACACTTGTGGTTCTGTACCCAACCCCCAGTAGGATAGGAGGGGAGCTGTGTTTCCTCAGCATTTCTGGGCAACAGCAGGCACTTTCAGCCTGCACTGACTGGACTGTTGGGTGCCTTTGGTTCCATCCCCATGCCTTAAAGGGCAGAGGGAACAGTACTCCCTCACCCTCTCAGGGAAACTGTAGGCGTGTTTGCCCACATGGATTAGATTATTGGACACTCCAGAGGGTCCATCCCCACCCTGGCAGGTAGGAGTTTTACCATAGGACAGTTATTTCCAATAGACAGGCCTGCCCGATCCCATCCTACAAAGGACAAACATGTCTTTTAATGAGAAGGTGATTTATTGCAAGAGCACAAGCAAGGAACTGGGGGAATCTTCCCAAAACCATTCAAAGTTAAAATGGGAGCTAGGGTTTTCATAGGGGAAAGAAAGAAAAAAAAAAATTTAGTTGAGAAGAAAAACAGGTAAACAAAATAAAACAAGTGATGCCAGATGTCTTGTGAGGAGGGTGTGTGCAATTTCTCAGTCCTGTGTTGTCTCAAGCACATCCAACTTGTCCTTGATTTCAGCAGGTGCAAGGCCTTCATGGCTCCTTTCATAGACAACTGCTCAAGGATATCAAACTTTTTGTTTCTGGGAAAATTACAGATTTAAACCATTCTGTCTGGTTTTGTTTTGAGACATTATCTTATTCCTGTAAGAAAAACTGAGAAGGTCTGGTTAATATCCTTCAAGGAACTAAGTGCAAAGAATAAATTTCTAAAATTAGATTAATAGAAAACCAGCTCAATTAGTTTTAGAATTTCTAAAGCTACTTAAGTGAAGACATTTCAATAAGCACATTTTCCAGCTATCAGGAGGGGGGCCAGTGCTATGTCACTCTACCTGGGCAACTGTGGTCAGTTTTGACCTGCATGGTTTAGTTTGCTGCCCACACCTGCAGCTCCATCCACACCCCAGGAAGGGGAGAAACGGTTGTGAAGGTACATCAGTCTCTCTGGGAAACTACAGACTGTCTTGGCCTGCATGTCTTGGATTACTGTACATGGCTGCGGCTCTGTCCCTACAGACAGAAGCTTCATCAGTTCCTGGGGCAACAGGGGCAGCTTGAGCTTCCACAGCTTACAGCACTAACTACATCCTCGGCTCCTACTACACAACCAGTATGGGAAAAATGGCAAGAAAGCCCTAAACTAGAGAGAGAAACTGCACCCAGAATATATACATCTAGTAAGCCAGATGCCAAGACACCAACATTATCTTCTTGATGTCCTTTATCTCTTTAACCACATTATCTTTCAATTCATTAATTTGATTTTGGAAATTTGTATGAATTTCATTGATTAGTTGTCTCAAATCTTGTGTCTTATCTGGAGCTTTATATATTCCTTTGCCTGGGCCATTTCTTCCATTTTCTTAGTATGGCTTGTAATTTTTTGCCAATGTCTAGGCATCTGATTATTATGGTGAGTGTACTCTGATGCTCAATTTCCTTTCTTTTGTAGGAATTTAGTGGTGGGAGACCGTATTATTGCCATTCTTTGATTCTTCGTTCAATTTGTTCTAGGTCTTTAGGATTATCCCTGTTAGTTGTTCAAATCTGGGCCCTGGACCCAGTAATGGGTTGCAGAGCTACTTCCAAGGCCCTTGGGGATGGGGGCTGTAAAGGCCAGAAAATGCCTCTCTTACGTATTTACTTTTAATTTCCTCACATGCACTTCCTTGGTCGGCAGCAGATGGTGCAGTTTGGCAGCCCTCTCAGTTTAAAGTCCGCTGAGATGGATGTGAGCAATATTGGAAGGTGCAGGTAGGAAGAGCAGGAAATGGATAATCTAATGACTGAATGGAGAGTATCAGTATGACAGAGGATCCTGCCTGCAGGCTAAGAGCCTCACAAATCAAACTTTCTCAGAGACAGGTCTCCAAGATTTGCTGTCAGCCCCCTCTTTTTTCCCTGGGTAGGAAATAATTCCACTCCCCTCTGCGTCCTCAACATCCAGCCCAGGTCAGTAGAGAGGGTGTTTGAGAGGGTCGAATCTCTTTAGTCCTGTGCTGGCTCCCAGGGCAAACAATGGCGTGGCCCCTCCAGCCTACAAGGGCTTATGGGACACAGCAGACCAAATTGTGGGCCAAAAGCTGAATCAGCCTTATGCTGCATCTCTCTCTCCCCTTTCCTGGGGAGGTGGATCCCTATGGCCCCCTCTGTCTGTAGCCCCCAGCCTAGAATTCAAAGCTCTCTGCTCTCTGCTCTCTGCTCTTAGGGGAGGGGAGGGGCACACAGTGAGACTGCAGCTGCAGCTTCTACTCACGGTCTTAACATAGTTTCTTTTCCTGTGCCCCTCTCTTTTCTGGGTTGTGTCCAGCCTTCTAAATCGTAGAACTTTTTATTTTTCAGGCTGTTTCTGCCTGTCCTCTAGCTATTTTTCTGGGAGAGGAGAGTCCTATGTCTTTTTACTCTTCCATCTTCCCAAAAGTCCTTAAGATTTGTTAAGTGGGACCAAAACAGCATTTAGTCTAAACCAGGGGTTCTTAACCTTTTTTGTTCCATGGACCCCTTTGCCAGGCAAGTGAAAACCACAGACCAGACCCCTTACCAAGTCCACACTATACTGTGTATTATTTAATAACTGTATTACGCCTGCACCAACATGTGCCCACAAGAATGTGTTTGTTTGTTTTTTTATTTAAGTTCAAGCTCACGGGCGCCTTTTAAGAACCCCCGGTCTAGAGCAAATGATTTTCCTTTACAAAGGTCCCATTAACTATGAGGTTCTCACACCTGGCTAGTGGGACAGGCACTGTTCCTAGCCCCGTGTTGTGAGCTCCTTGATACTGATCCCCAAAATCCTTTGTGTCACCCCTCTCTCGTCTCCACCCCCAGGTAGTTTTCTCACACACTGATCAGTACTCTACCGAATACTCAAGGGGGACCCGTGGCTGATGTGTAAGGTTTTCTCTCTGTGTTGCTCTTTCCTCTCCACTTGGAGTCACAGGAACTCCAAGAGCCCTGGTCTCCTCAAACTTCCAGTTCTATCCCCTCAGCTCAAGCAGTCTGCCAGACTCCACCTGGATTTGACCTCCCTACTGGAGTCTGAAAACTCTGAAATTAGTAGGACGAGATATTCATAAGACTCACTTTGTTTTTTGTTTCTCTGGGGTCACAGCCCTTCATTGCTGGTTCTCAAATGTTAGTATGCATCAGAATCACCTGAAGGGCTTGTTATAAAAAGTATTCCTGGTCCCTACCCTCAGAGTTTCTAATTCACTAAGTCGATATTTGGGCTTGAAATTTCGCATTTCTAACAAGTTTCTAGGTGACAACATTTTGAGAAACACTATTTTAGAGTTTGGGTTTTTTGTTTCTTCTTTGCACAACTCTATTCTCAGGTGTTGGTTAGTAATTGGGATTGGCCTTCTCTCTTATGGTGTTGATTTCCCTCAGATGTTTAATTTATTCTTGGCTGTGGGTTTATCTGAGCATTAGAGATTGTTTGAGAGGTCCTCTGTGACTGCTTTAGCTGTCACCAGATTATCCCTTTCCTGCTCTCCCTACCTGCACCTTCCAATAATGCCCCCATCCATCTCAGCAATTCTCTCCTGCCATCCTTCAGTCCCACCCTATCTGGTTTCGGTCTTTTAGGGATTCCTCATAGAAACACCACCTTTTCTCATTTTCCAACATTTATAGATTTCTAAAAATATATACATTTTTATTGTCATATTTAGAGATTTGAGATGGCAGAGAGGAAAATGTAAGCTTAGTCAGCTGCCTAGATCCAAGCCATTATTGTATTTTTAAAAATTAATTAGAGGGATTTCCAGTAGACCAAGATGGCAGTGTAAGATCCTCCAGAGTTCTATTCCCCTACAGAATCTTTGAACACCTAGCAATAACCAGCTGAACCATTTTTCTCAAAACTCTGGAAAAAATATTTAATGGTTGCAGTAACTGGGAAAATGCTGAATCAAGAAAACACAACTGGGGAGCAGATGTGGCCCAAGCAGTTGAGCACCTGCTTACCACATGGGAGGTGCCAGGTTCGGTTCCCAGTGCCTCCTAAAAAAAAACAAAAAACGAGCAAAACAAATGAAAAAACCAACTTAGGGGAGCCGATGTGGCTTAGTAATTGAGCGCTGGCTTCCCACATGTAAGGTCCCAGGTTCAATCCCCAGCCCCCAGTACCTCAAAAAGAAAGAAAAGAAAAGAAAACACAACTTACAAATGATAAGAGAAGCTTACAGTGTGCCCCTAATGGCCCCTTCCCTGCCCCCTCTGCCATGTGGTACATTGTGAGCTGCACTCCCATTGTGGGTCTCTAGCCTTGTTTCAGAGAGAGCAGAGAAACTTCCATGTGCATCCAGAAGTGACTGAATGTCAGCATCAGCCTATCAGGTGGCAGCCTGAAGTATTGCACCAGGACATTGGCCTCTGGCTCACCCTCTAGATCTGGCCCTGCAGGCAAACCCCAAACAGAAAAAACTTGAAGAGAACCGGGACACATGGTAATCTAACAGTTGAATGCCTAGGACAAGAAGGGAGTTCTGAAAGCTACAAGAGAAAAGCAACATATTATGTACCAGGGAGCCCCAATAAAATTAGGTGCTGATTTCTCATCATAAGCCATGGAGGCAAGAAAGCAGTAGGATGAAAATAACAAGTGCTGAAAAACTATGTGGAGAAATAGGAACCACTGAGCCACATTGGCAACCCTGAGGTTTGTTAGAAATAGTGCCACTCTTCTCACAAAAATTTTCGTTTTGAAATATATAATTATATTTCAAATAGCATGTTATTTCTGTTTATCCAAAATCTTTTACTGTTATTTTAAAGTAATAAATATTTTTAAAACTTCTGTTTTAATTTCTAATGCAATAAATATTGATGGATAAAATCCATATAAGCAGAAGCTCTATGGGGTCCTGAATAATTTTTAAGAATAGTAAAGAGATATTGTGACCAATACATGAGAATTGCTATTCTAATGCAGCTTAGCATTAAAAGGTCTTTGACAAATATGATTGAAAATAAGGAGGATTGGATGACCCATAGAGATCTTTGGTAAAAATAAAGAATAAAGGACAGGCATTCAAAATGGAGGCAAACAGAATAAGTCAAGAAAACCCCAGATGAAGGTTTATACAAAAGGCAGGAAGGGCAAAAATTTCAAGGAGATTGTCTCTGGAGTGTAAATCATTTACCTGCCCATCGTGGACCAGTTGTGCCTGGCAAATATAATTGCCAGGCAACCTCAACTCTTAGTTGTCTGAGACACAGATATGATTGTAGATTATGGCTGCTTTTAACAATAATACCATTTAACTTTGCATCTGGCATGCAGGGACATTCTCCAAGGCCCAGGTGGCATCATTATTCAGTTACCTTTCTGCAGTCATGTATCCATTTGACTTATGAAGCAACTGAAAACTTATAGAAGAGAGACTGTAGGGCTTTGGATTCAAGAAGCCTTGGAATAAACATCCCGTCTAATCCTGCCTTCATCTAGAATTTGTTGTGTGAGATCATAACCATTTCAAGCTTGCACCACTGAAGGTACTTGCCTTGGAAGCAGCAGTGTCTTCCTCAAACAGCTCCTATGTCTTGACTTTGGCTTTGGGTCTAACTGTGTGGCTTCTCTTGTTACTGCCTGCTATATGAACCTAATTCTCCAGCTTTTCCAATAAGTCTCAGAGTCACTCAAACTTTTGCAGTAAATTCCTTTTCTTCTTACAGTGATGAATGAGGGTTCCAGTTTCACCACATCCTTACCAATACTTGTTATTGTCTGTCTTTTTCATTATAGCCATCCTAGCCAGGGTTGATTTCTATTGTTTGCAGCTAAGATGGCTGATTGTGGATGTGCCAGTTTGAAACTGGGTGGACCCTAAAAGATCATGTCCTTAGAGCTAATCCATTCCTGTGCACGTAAGAATATTGTAGGTGGGACCTTTTGTTTAATTACTTCAGTTAAGGACATTTGATTAGATTGCATGACCCAGTGTGTGTCTTAATTCTCTTACTGGAATCCTTTGTAAATGGGAGAAACATACAGAGAAACAGAGAGAAGCTGAGAGAAGGCCCTGGGAGCCAGAAGCTGAAATCAATAGAACACAGAAGCTGAGAGGAAGCCACTGAAGCCAGAAGTTGAAAGCAACGAGGCCTGGAGGAGAGAGAAGAGAGAAGCAACGAGCAGATGCCACCATGTGCCTGATCGCCCACAGCTGCAGCTCAGGTAGAAATCATCTCCTGATGATGCTTTGATTTGCACACTTTCACAGCCTCAGAAATGTAAGCTTAAAAATTAGTAAATCCCCATTGTAAAAGCTAACCCATTTCTGGTATATTGCCTTAGGCAGCCTTTAGCAAACTAAAACTGTGGAAATCTCAAAATGAATTAAATCATAAACACTTCATGGAAAGCCTTCACTATATAATGCTTTATCTCCCAAATTTAGAGAATACTTTGGATTTGTGTGAGGACAGAGCAGCAAAATGCCAAAATTGTTTAACTCCAGAAGGCAAGTAGCATTTGCCCATAAAGAACTTTCCACGCTTTTGGAATGGATAGCTCCTGAAAATATCTGGGCTAGACTTCCAAGTGCCGACACTTGCAACTCTATGCCTGGAGGCTCTCTCTGGCTTCCGGAGGCAACACAGAGATTAGAACACAAGTTCCAGGGAATTAATACATCCCAGGAACAGTCTTCACCAATTACTATTGGGACTTAGTGGATAAATCATCCAAGATGCACCTCAGGCAGGATATTTTTAAATTAAGCTTTATCTCTTTTATTTTTTATTAAGATATAATTCACATACCATAAAATTCATGCTTTTAAAGAGTACAATTCAGTAGTTTTTAGTATATTCAAAGTTGTGTAGCCAGCACTACTGTCTAATTCCAAAATACTTTCATCACACCAGAAGGAAAACTGTATACCCATTAACAGTATACAGTATACATTCACTACTCCCATTCCACCCAATCCCAGCCCTTAGCAACCACTATGGATTTGCCTGTTATGGAAATTTCATATAAAAGGAATCATACAATATGTGACCTTTTGTGACTAGCTTCTCTCACTTTGCATAGTGTTTTCAAGGTTCATCCATGTTGTATTGCTTATCAGTAGTGCATTCCTTTTCATTGCTGAATAATATTCCATTGTGTGAATATACATTCATATTTTATTTACCCATTCATCAATTGATTGACTTTCCCCACCACCACCACCATTTTTTACCTATTATGAGTAATGGTACTATGAACACAGGTATAAGTTTTTGTGTGGATGTATGTTTTCATTTCTCTTGGGAAAATACATAGGAGTTGAATTGTTGGGTCATATGATAATTCTGTTTAACATCTTGAGGAACTGCCAAAGTAACAGTGTCCAAAGCAGCTGCACCATTTTACATTCCTCCTGTGGTGAATGAAAGTTTCAATTTCTCCAAGTTCTCGATAGTAGTTACCTCTTTTAAAAACATTTTTTAGCTTTTTATTTTGAAATAATTTCAAACTTACATGATAGTTGCAAAAATAATATAAGCCCTATGCAGAGAACCCCAACATACCACCCCTCCAGATCCACCAATTTTAATATTTTGCTATATTTGCCATATCATTCTATTTATCTATCTTAACATTTGAGAGCAGGTTGCACACATCATACCCCTTCAACACACAATACTTTAATGTACATTTCTTAAGAACAAGTATATTCACTTATTTAATCACCTTAAGTGCAGTTATCAAGTTTAAGAAATTTAACATTGATAAAAAGCTTATATTCTATATTCTAATTTTTTCTTATGTCCCGATAATCTCCTTTTGAGCCTTTTCTCCTCCATTCTTAGATCTCATCCAGTATCCTGTATTATATTTAATCATTTTTTTTCTTTTTTCTTAATTGTGGCAACATATACAACATAAACCTTCCTATTATAACCCCTCCCAAGCATACCATTCAGTGGGATTAATAACATTAATAACATTAATCCTCACCACCATCCATTACTAGAACTTTCCAAAACAGAAACTTTACACTCATTTTGCATTTGCCCACCCCTCCCCCTGGTAAACTGTACTTTACTTTCTGTCTCTATGATTTTGCATATTCTCTGATATTTTCTTTGTGGTTACCATGGGTATTAAAGTTAATATCCTAAATCTAGAACAATACCATTTGCTTTGATACCAACTTAAATTCCATAGCATATAAAAACTATATTCCTATACCCCTCTGTCCCTTCACTTCTACATACATCTTATCACAAATTACATATTTATACATTGAGTCCAAAACCATTGATTTGTCATTACATTTTATGCATTTGCATTTTAGAGCCTGTAAGAAGTAAGAAGTGGAATTACAAATAAAAAATACAATAGTACTGGTGTTTATATGTCATTATCTTTACCAGAGATCTGCATGTGGTGTCAGTCAATTGTCTAGTATCCTTTCCTTTCAACCTGCAGAACTCCTTTTAGCATTTCTTGTAGGGCCGATCTAGTAGTGACAAAATCCCTCAGCTTTTGTTTATCTGGAGATGTCCTAATCCCTCCCTCATATTTGAAAGACAGTTTTACCAGATACAGAATTCCTGGTTGACAATATTTTGCTTTCAGCACTTTAAATATGTCTTTCTATTGCTTTCTTGCCTCCATGGTTTTTTTTGAGAAATCAGCACTTAATCTCATTGAGGCTCTTTTGTATGTGACATGTTGCTTCTCTCTTGCAGCTTTCAGAATTCTCTCTTTATCTTTGGCATTTGAGAATTTGATTACAGCATGGTGCAATGGGGTTGTCTGTCTTTTTTCTTTTTTTTTTCATTTAAAAAATTTATTGAAGTATATCACTCATACATAGACATACATAAACAATAAGTGTATAGTAAAAGTTGTGAACTTACAAAACAAACATGCATAACATCATACAGAGGTCCCATACATCAACCCTCCACCAACACCTTGCATTGTTGTGAGACATTTGTTACAAATTATGAAAGAATATTGTCAAAATCTTACTAACTATAGTCCACATCTTACATTTGGTAATTCTGAGACATATCTTACATTTTCCCCCCAGCCCACCCCATTATTATTATTTTAAAAATATATTTTTATTACAGAAGTAGTGAACCTACAAAACAATCATGAACATGCGTAGAACTCCCATACAACACCCCTTCATCAATACACCATGCAGTGGTGGAATATTTGTTAGAGATCATGAGATGATACCATCAGACTATTATCACCAACCATAGTCCATAGCATGCATTTCGTACTCCTCCATTATCAACAGAGTACATCTTTGGCATAGATGCATGAATATTACAGTATTGCTGTTAACCACAGTCCATAGGTCACTCCAGTTTTATCTTTCCCATGCTTCTCCACATTCCCACCATCCTGCAGTAGTGACGTACATCAGCTCTAGCTCAAAGAAGGACACTCTTGCATCTGTATCATCAACCATAATTCTCATCCACCTCTGGGTTCACTGTGTTATTCAGTCCCTAGATTATTCTCTAGCTTTCTTTCAATTGGCATTTACATACCTAGACTACCCATTCCAGTCACATTCCCATTTATAAACCAGCTACTACTCACTATAACGTGTTGCCATCAACTCTATACATTTCCACACTTTTACAGTAAAGTTAATTAAAATTTCTACATACATTAAGCA